>LPNX010633050.1:0-22580 GCA_001517045.1 Pseudotsuga menziesii
TTATTCCAAATTTAATGGAATAGTTCTTTGAGTTGATTTTTCCAGATTTAATAGAATATGTATTTAGAGATTTACAAAAAAACTCAATGTGGATGAAGTCATTGTAATAGAATATTTCCAAATTTAATGAAATATGTGTTATAAAACATATTTACACTATGATACAAGGATCTTAATTCCTTCATTCTAAGTAGTCCTTTAGGAACCTCCCATTCACCGTGCCTCCTTCATACTGCGACCCATATGGATACTGTAAAATGAAGAAATTGTTTCCTCTGTGCACAACAATAAGATAGGGACCTACCCATAAATAGTCAAACTTCCTGTGCTTCCTTTTTTCTTCATGGGGAGCATCCCATTTCAACACTAAGTCATCAACTTGGAAAACATCTTTTTTTTTTCCTGTCGAAGGTATCCTTCATCTTCTCCTAGTGTATTTGGACCTTATCATAAGCCTTGTCCCTTACTTCATTGAGCTCAATGATCTGGTTGATCCTTCTTTGAATGAGATTTGGCTCGTCCAACAGATCCCATAATAATTTCATGACTGGGACACCCAAAGAGGCAGGGAAAACTACCTTGGCCCCATATACCAACTGGAAAGGTGAAATACTAATGGCCCTTTTGGTGTTGATTATGTCGGCCCACAAATAATATTTCAATTTGGTGTGCCAATGTTTCTTGTTGTGCTCCAATAGCTTCTTAATAATCCTCACTAGGCTCTTGTTAGAAGACTCAGCCAACCTGTTCCCCTGTGGGTAATAAGCCATGGAGTGATTCAGGCTTATATGGTATTTATGGCAGAAATGGATCATCTTCTTGGACTTAAATCCATGGGCATTGTCAGTCATGATTCACTTCGGGCAGCCAAACCTTGCCAGGATATTGTTTTCTATGAAATCCATTATCACTTCTTCTGTAGCCCTCTGGGATGGTATGGCCTCGATCCACTTTGTGACGTAATCAGTGGCAGTTAGAATCCACTTGTGTTGTCCAGAGGAGTTTGGATTTATCTCACTGATGAAGTCTAACCCCAATTGCTGGAACGGAGCCTCCACAGATATAGGGTTGAGGGGGAGAGACACCACCTTCCTTTTTCCTTCAAAGATTTGACACTAGTAACACCTTGTTGTTTCCTTATAAACATATAAGAACAATGAAGGCCAATAAAATCCTGCCCATAGGATTTTGTTTGTGGTGGCTTTCCAGGAATGATGTCCCCCATAATATCCTTTATGGAACTCCTTTACAACGCGTCGGGCTTCTTCCTCCAGAAGATAGTTCAGCAATATTCCCTCAGGGTCCTTCCAGTAGAGGTACTGTTCTATGATGCAAAATTTTGCAGCTTTCAGTTTTATGGATCTAGCTCAGGTTTTGCTTAGACCCGTAGGGGGTTGTAAATTCTACAATACAAAAATAATGTGAGCATACCAAGGGGATGCGGAGAAATCGGGCTTCACCTACACCCCGGCTTCTTCTTGACAAAACTGACAAGCAAGAAAATTCAGCTGCAAAGAGTCACAATGGGAGTCTGTCATCATCTTATCCAATCCCTACCCTTTGACCAACTTTGTGGGCTTAATTTCTATGTCATATTCCAAGAGAACTACAACCCACTTGGCTCTCTTTCCTTTCGGATCTGGCTGTGTCAGTATGCTCTTCGTAACACTGCATGGCACAAAGGCAATGATGTGGGAATGGAGGAGATAGATTCTGAAATCTTTTAAGGATTTAACCAAGGCGTATGCTTGTTTTTCCATTATGCTATATCTCAATTCTCTGTCTCTCAACATCTTACTGAAGAACGCTATAGGTTATTCTTCACCTCGATCATTATTCTGTAGCAATATTGCCGCTATGGCATGTTTTGAAGCATAAGAGAATACCAGAAAATCCTTTTCAAAGTCTAGGCTGATCAATATAGGAGCTTCTGAAATGGCCTATTTTATACCTTTGAAATCTTTCTTGGCTCCGACCGTCCATTTGATTTCTTGATCCTTCCTTAGCATGTCGTTAATGTCCATTAAGATTTTGGCGAAGCTATGGATGAATCTTCTCAAGAAGTTGACTTGACCGAGGAAGGATTGGATTTCTTTCTTGCTCCTTGGTTCCTCAACCTTCAAGATGCCTTTTACCCTGTTTGGATCGATCTTGATCCCTTCCTTTGAGATAATGTGTCCAAGCAATTTTTCTTCTTCTGGAGCGAAGTTCAACTTCTTGGGTTTTAGGGAAATACCATAGCTTCTACATTTAATCAAAAATCTTTCTAGGTGCTTGATGTGATATTTATCCCACCTGGAGTACACAGTAATGTCGTCCATGTATATCACCACAAATTTTTCTTTCTCCTCTGCAAAAGTGATATCCATGGCACGTTGGAAAGTTGCTCCAACATTCATTAACCCAAATGCCATCTTTGAGTACATGAAGGTACCCCAAGGCGTGGTGAAAGCAGTTTTTTCTTGGTCTTCAGGTAACACCTTTACCTGGTTGTACCCAAAAAATATATCCATCGTGGATATTCTTTCTGATCCTACCACCCTCTGGAGGATCTGGTCCATTTTAGGCAAAGGGTAATTATCTTTCAAAGAGACCTTGTTCAAGTTCCTAAAATCCACGCATAGCCGTATTTCCCCATTATTTTTCCAAAGATGAACTAAATTGGCCACCCATTTGGAAAACCTCAAAGTTACTATTATCTTTGCATCAAACAACCTTTTCACTTCCTTTTCAATGATGGGCACTAGCTTCGGATTGATCCTCTGGAGCTTTTGCCTGAAAGGTTTTTCTCTGGGTTTGATTGGAATGGTGTGTTGGATGATGGAAGTGTCATATTCTTTGAGATCTTCATAACTCCACGCAAACACATCCGTGTACTTCTTCATCAGTTTCACATACCCATCTTTTTCTTCAGTGGGTAACTTCTTAGACAACTTTATAATCTTTGGGTCTTCTTTAGTGCTGATATTTTAATATTCGAAGGCATCTGTGGCGGGTTCGACTTTAGGCTCTTTGGCTACATCATTCTGGTCAAAAAGAGACTCTAAAGGTATCAGGCCCATGGGGATATGATTTCTTTTCAACTGGACTATATACTTGCCCCCCAAGGAGTCTTTTAGTTTCCCCATATTGATGGCTTCTTCTCCTTCCCCTTCGACGTCTAGGAGGTTTTCGGGGTCGGAGCCACCTTCATCAATGTGAGTATTCACAAACTCACCAAACATATCCAAAAATATTTTGATCTACATATCATCTTCGAAGACTTGCCAATATTTGGTGTTATCTAGTATGGAAGGTCTGTTTACAATCTCCACCTTATATTTATTCTTTCATGCCACTGGAGCTTCAAATTTTCCTACTGCGGTCACCAGAGAGTCTACTACCATGTTCTTGTCTCTGGGAATCACTTGGACTACGTGTTCGGTGAAGAAATTCCTGAACATATCCCATACCTCATTCCAGTAGGATCTCATTATCGGATGCTTAGTCTGATAGACATCATTCACTTGATTTACCACGAGCTCTGAGTCCCCAAAAATTTGGACCCTTTTCGCACCTAAATCTTTCAACTCACGTAGGCCCAACAACAAGGCTTCGTACTGTACTACATTGTTAGAGAATTCAAAAATTAACTTGTAAGAGTGAGCTTTGGTATCTTTAATGGGGGAGATAATATACACACCTGCGCCAGCACCCAATTTGGACATAGAGCCGTCGAAATACATTTTCCATAGTCCTTCATCTTTCTGATTTCCTTCCTCGGCCCCCAGCTCGCTTGCCCCTTTTTCATCTTTTTGTGGCCCATTGATCTTGGAGTTGCAAGGAAGCACATCGTTGAAGAAAATAGAGGACCCCAAGTCCGTGTCGATGGCATAGACATGATGGATGTCAGGCTAAGCTTGACTGCTCACTATGTAAGGAAACCTCTTCTCACTATATAACCTCTTGCTTTCATTCCGAACAAGAATGGTAGCATAAGTCATGTCCATTTGCAGGATGCCCTTCAGCTTCAAAGTCCAAGATCTTGACAACATAATACCAAACTTGGGGGGAATGTCGGCTATGACGACATCCATGACCACAACCTTAGAGGGGAGCTTCTTTAAAGAAACCACCATGTCTTTGATCAGTCCCAGAAATTTCACTCTTTTAGAATCAAAGGAATATAAGTCTTTGTAGAGCCTAGTAATCTCCAACCCCACATTTTCCACCACTCCTTTAGGCATCAGATTGTGCGAGGCTCCTCAAACCAGCATGGCATTGTGTAACACCATATCATCCATGTTCAAGCTCATGTAAAAGGGGGGCACCTCCTCATCCTCACTATCCACGCTGTCAATATTAGACCCTAGAACAATAGTAGGATTGTCTTTAGTCAGCTCCAAGATATCAGGGTGTGCTTCCCCTTGATTCACAATCATATGCATGATTGTGTCTCTATATTCTTGATTCCTCAAAAATTCGTAAAAAGGAATTGAGATCTTCAGCTTAGCTAGCTCGTTCTGGAGGTCAAATGTGGGGAAGGCTTTGCTTGGCTCAACAGGTGCCACTGGTTCCAATCTTTTCACATTACTGCTTTCTTTTCCCACATTTATAGGCGGCATTGGCCCTTTCTATTTGTCATTTTCTTTCTCGGGATCGGTATGACTACTCGAAGGCTGGTCTGAGTTTAACCCTCCTTTAGGTATAGTGGTGTCACCAGTAGAGTCGCCACCTTTCTTCTGTATGGACACATCTCTATTTCTCAGCTTGATCTTCCTGACGTCGTCTATAGAATGCATATACCCTTTATGATATTGCTCTAATTCCTTGGTCAGGGTCTTTCCATCTACCTGAGCAAACATATCATGTTCCTCTTCTGTCAGGTAAATCTCAGAGTCTATGTCACCGAAATGATGGATGTGGTCTTCGGAGGAATCAGCTTCATCTTCTGCAGCCACATAGTTTTCAGGGAAAGGAGGTCTGATTGGCTGTTCTTCAGGGTTCCTTGGGTTCCTCACATCCCTTGGTCTATTTGGTTGGAGTGGGGGAGGGACTTGCTGCCTAAAATTTGGATTCCTTATTTGAGGCTCATTTGGTTCCCAATTCACTAGCCTGGCTTCTACCGTCAGCTTGTCCATCAAGGTTTCCATGGTTTTGAGCATCAACTCAAATTTTATATCACTGGATGAAGAGGCAAAAGTAGAGGGGTGTGTTTCTTCTCGACCCTTCCTCCTGTCGATATCCACCTTGGCTCTAATTTTCCCATAGGCCATCATATTGGCCTCTACTTCTAGGGCATTAGTGAACATGGCCGGGAGGGTGTTGGACTTTCTTTCTCTTAATAGCAAAGCAAAGTCACTGTCAAAGGCATATGCATAATGAAGTTTAGCCACCCCAGGTGAAGGTTTGATATCGGCAGGCATCGAGTTGTAGACCCACATGAATCAGCTATAAAATTCATGGATGGATTCAAAACCTCCCTTCTTGAGATTATTATATTGAGACAAAACCTGCAAAGGGATTTGCTTGTTGTCCCATATTTCCAGAAATATGGTCTAAAAGCCAGCGAAGGTGGGGATAAACCTTGGTGGAAAATCTTTATACCATTTCTTGGCTTCCCCAGACAAAATTTGAGTGAACAACCGCATCTTGGCATCTTCATCATCTACCTCCTCTAGGTCAATAAAGTTGTCAAACTTATCCACATGGTACCTCGTTGAAACATTTCCCTCCTCGTCATAGAGTGCAATCCTTTGGGCATAATTCATGGGGAGGTCATGCAGGACCGGAGGTAAAGCTAATGGGGCAAATCTAGCAGCATCCATTGAGGTGGGTCGGCTAGGAATGGATAAGGGATTGAGCACTTGGGTATTTTGAAAGACAGAGGCTATCTCTTTATCTTTTGGCGGGGTTTCTAGGTTCAACCACAAGGAATCAAGCAGATAAGATTGTAGCGTATTAGGGTCTACCCCAACTTTCCTTAGGTCAGATTCTGACTTAGATTTGGTTAGCATTATTTCACCCCTAACCCCCCACTCAAGTTTAGCTAAGCTATACAAAGCCTGAGACAATGAAGTATCGAACAATGGAGAGCCCGATTTCTCTTTATTTCTATTTCTAAGTATCTTTTCTAGATTATCCACGCTGAGTAAAATTTTGGTATCAGAGTTACCTCTCATGTGGATCTTTCTCGAAGCCAGGATATCTATTGCGATACTAGTCGAAGTAGATTTGGACTCACCAAGACAAATGCACCACCTTTTAGCGACTTCAGGAATTTCTGTCTATCCCCAGAAATCTCATTTTTATGATTATCGATCTCCTCAGTGGAATCGCCTCCCAAAATATTTTAGTGGAGTCGCTAGGGAAATTGATATAACCTTCTTCACATGTATGAATCTTTGTTTTCCCATAGAGACTCTTTATCCTTGAATCTTTGTCATTCTTCCCAGGGATGATATTTAATCTTGTCCCCAGCAACGGTGCCAGTTTGTTAGCACTGGAATCGAACCAAAGGTTGTGGAAGGGCTCGCTCCTAGGTAACAACAAAACCACTTTCGATGAGAGAAATGGCCTTCTGCTCTTTCGAGAGGGATCTCTCACCAAATGTTAACAATGACCATATATATATATACAAGTGAAACTATAAATTGCTTGTAAAATTGGTTGAAACAAAACCTAGAACCATTGGGCGATGGAGTCAAGATATACAACAAAAATAATCAGAACTTAAATGCAAATGATTTCAACACAGGGGCAATGTAGCCACTTGATCAAAGTCGATTTATAATTCTCTGGGGGAAAGGAGGAACATGAACAGACCATCAAGATAGAGCATTGTAAGAAATGAATTATGTATTAACTTTAGAAGAAACTTTGGTGAATACCTGAAACAACAGACGGAGCATAGCAAGTATGAATTTCGAGCTGTTATACCCTAAGGCTCAGATATGAAATAAAACAAAATGGAAAGGAAAAATGGAATAACATTCACATAAGAAAGGAAATAATAGGCTGTAAGTGAAAATGACACATGAATGCCTATATGAAAAACGCCAATCTCGGCTCTGCAATTATATTAAACTTCTCTTGAAAAACACACACAAAAAAATTACAATGGTTTCAACCCTTTTGCCTTCTTCAGGAGGTATATTTATAGTATTTTGGACTTCCTAAACTGACATTTGGGAATCAAAATTTGTTACAATAGAAGGACATCTTCTAACGGCCTCTTAGGTGTCATATTGGATGCAGCTTGTATGAAACAGCCAGATCAGGAAATGTAGAACATGGGACGCAAAAAGGTACAAGGGTACTCCACAATCTCATTTGGTGGATGATGACTGTACAGACTCCTTTAAGAGAAGTGATCGTTGGGGTGGGTGTGCAACACTTGGAAAATCTCTTGTGCACTGTCATCGTTACATCTACTGATGTGTTTTGAGTTTGGCTGACCCATATTGGCGGATGATTCTCCATGCATTGGGACCAGGTAGAGGTGCAGTAACCGTGTCATAAGCTTGCACCCTGAGCTCCATCACTTTCAGGTATGAGGCCATGGGGACCTTGGAGCACGTGGATTTAAAGTCAAACCATAACTCAAAATCATTGGTCAATTTGTCAAAAGTGACCTTCCATGACAACGCTTGTTGCATATCCCCAAATTTGATGTGATCCAATCGGCAGTTTACTAGGCATTCCTTATAATCCTTCTGAGACAGTAAAGGACCCATCTGTTCCCAGAAAAAGGGGAGCCCCCTATTTGTCAACGATCTGAACAGCTTGATGACCTCTCGGAGTTTGTGCTCAGTGAGCTCTATTTTTGTCCTGTACTTTCTCCACCATCCTGTTTTTAGATATCGTCTTTCTAGCTTTAGAGACAACAACGACCCCATTTTGAACACCGTAACTGCTATAGGCCTCGTCCGACAAGGAGCTCAGGAAGGTTATGACATTTTATGTGGTCTCTAAAGTTTTTTTGTTCACTTCAGCCCCTACTATTTGGACTTGCTTCTTGGCTTCTCTCATAACAAATTCTAGGCTCTCAATAACACTGAGATATGGTCAGAAATTGTTGACTTCTATGATGATCTGGTCCCATATCAGATGCTTCCTGCCTTGTAAGGAAAGTTTGACGATCACTTGTTGGCTTAATTTATCATTTTGTTGAGTCAATTCTAGGCACTTCTCTTCAGCCCTTTCTCTACCTTGTTTCTCTTTGACTCTTTCCTTTTTCGAATTCCTCGAGCCACTGCTTTAGTTTAACAAGCTTGGTATCTTTTTCCAATTCGCAATTCACTTTTTCTCTGAGTCTGAGTAGCTCCGTGTGCTTAAAGGGCCGACATTTGAGAGCTGTTCTTCTATTGGAGATAACCTGGTGAGGATCATAATTTATTGATTGGTTCTGGGGAAATTCCATGCTTCTGAGTGAGTTGGAGATCAAGGGAAATGCGGCCCTACTTCTGACAGTGTACGGTACTAATTTCCAAGGAAAAATGAAATTTGAACTCTTCTTGAAGTTTAAGAAATGTTCTTCTTCGACCATAAGTTTTTGCCGGATTAATTCCAAGAAGAAAATCCTGGGGGTTAATAAAGCTGGCAGGATGTAGGGCAGATGTAAGAAGCCATATAGCCTTATGGTTGTTCCAAAATTTAAGAGGAACCAGTCCCCTATCTTCTTGCTTTTTGACAATTACAGCATCTACCTCATTTTAGGAAACACCCTAGGCAGTCTCTCTTAAAAGAAGACTTCATATATTCCGGTCATCAATTGGTTCATGAATTTACCATAGTTAGTGGCCATTTTAGTAGTGATCACTAATTCTGGTACCTTCAAGTCTTCCTCATTATAGGTTATGAACATCCTCAGCAAAAAGGACTGGAACTTGAACGTTCGGGCATCGTGGAAGTTCGCTAACTAAGAACGGATGTTCTCGGCTAAGAACTCATCAAACTTAAGGCGACAAGACTGACCTGACTATCCAAGCAATTCGGCTTTGGATGGGAAAGTATCTAAGATGAATAAAAGAATCAACAATGAATCTGGGACATATGCGTCGGTATCTAGACCTAAGAACTGATTGACCAAGGTTATACACCACTGAGTTTCTTCGTTGAACTGGCTAAGGTCAATAGGATATGATACGTTGATGGGTTCACCATTAGGTTTAGAATAGGTCTTCAAGAATGCTTCTTTACTTTCATCAGTGGATTCTCTAAAGTAGCGAATAATGTCTTCTTCTCGATAGTCTTGGGTCATATGGGAGAATTCGTCGGGGATCTCCAGGGTTTTGTGGATGACAGAGGCTTAAACAGGGCGAAGGATTTTGGACTTAGACTTATTCATGATAACTCCTTCGGTGACAGAGAAATTATCTGTGCACCATTTGACAAATTTAGGTCATAGGTGGGTTTGGTTGACAGAGAAAAAATGAAAGAAAGAATTAAAAACACCGCAGATATCTATACCCCGGTTCTTACGATATTCCAGTTTGCCTCTGGAGGTTTTGATAGTTTCTCCCATCAGGATGGTATCATAAAACTCAGAGTTTGCATCTAACAGGTGTTCCTCTATTCTCTGACCTAATACCTCTAGTTCTATATCATCTCTCATCCCTACCCCCTCCATTGAGACAATTTTCAAATAATACCGAAGGAGTATCAAGGGCCTACCTTGTTCTGAAGAGTGGGCCTTTAGCTGGTTCGGGCTAGCGCTCTGGATGCGACTTTAATATTTAACAGCTTTGAGGTTTTAGAAAAAACAAATCTTTGCATCTTCATGTTGGCGTTTTTATAGCTTTTTACATAATATAACCTTTGCGCATCTCCCGGGTGGCTCGCACCGTAGATTTACCCTCCGCGATCTTAGACCGTAGATTTGTGGGGCTCCTATTGCTACACATGTTATTACTTTGTGCATTTATAGCTTGGCAGTTTATTGGGATCAACTTCCTTCACGACTGTCGATCTGAGTGGACCCCACCCCTTTTCGCGTAGCGAGGTTTCATTTCCTCCCGTGCTACTCCAGATTGCAAAATGAATCATAGCCACTGATCTGCCTTTTCCCGCACAAGTGCTGTTGATCAAAATGTCTCGTACCGCATTTCGCAATCCATATTTTCATCTTCCTCCTTGTAAGTTTGGGATGCGAAATGGCTCTCAGTCGCAGATCTTCTTGGGCTCCAATCTTGATTGTTGGATGCGTTCGAGATTTAAACTATTTTGCAAGGCTGAAAAGCGGATTTCAGTCCGGCAAGTTCACTGTGAAAAATGATTTGACACCATTGATCTGCTCTCTAGTCATCTGCAGCTGTCGATCGACACCCCTCTTTAGCGCGTCCAACATTTCCTTTTAGCTCCGCTTCCCTGATTCACAAACCATCTCTCTGCTTTCAACATTCATCACCAAAGCCTATCCCACTACAGACCACTATTTTACGCATGCTATCAGCTCCTTCTGCACATGCCACGTAGCCTTCTCAAAGTTTCTTGACAGGTCGAAGGGCACGAGCAACATGTATATCCAAAATTTAACTGAGTGTTAACACTCTATAAGGATAGGATATTTCTGTCATTGTGTTAAAATATATTGGGTGAGGAAACAAATTTTTAAACCACCTCCCTCCCTACTCTTTTTCAGGCCATTACCCAGAGTCACCTCAATTTATGTTCCACCATGCAAATCTAACCTTGTATGTGCTGGCATGTTCAAGAGCCATCTGATCCATCCATACTAGAAATTTGGCCTTATTTTAATGCCATCCATTGTCCCGCAAGGAGGCCCCACCATTGTTCCACTGTCATTTTTTATCCATATTAGCCATGTTCACAAAAACACCCCATTTTGGTAAATCGAACACTTCCTCCTTTCTTGACTGACCATTACAGAGTTTCTGTTAAGATATTTTCTTACTCCTAAAATAATGAAAATGTTGCTGAGAATGCTTGCTTCCTTTAACGCTCACTAAATTATTTGAAAAAACATTTATGTGGCCTTGATTATCTCCTTTTTTGGGCTTCATAGACTTTCTAAAGAAAATGACCACCCTAGCACCTTCCATCTAGGAATGTTTCCCTTTGTATCATTTTATGCTTTATCAGACATTGGGAATGTATCTTATGAAAAATATCATTATGGGTTGTATTTAAGCTCTTTTCCAGCCCTCTCACAAATAGAATATCACCAAGCAAACTTGGTTTTGTTTATGATCATTAAAGTATTTGAATGTCCGTACAATTAGTATAGGTTTAACCTTTTTTGGCTTGTTTGGACTACCAACGAAAAAGAAGTCTCGATGCCCTTTTGGTTGGAGAGCTCTCCTTTGCACACTTTTATCCTTTTTTTCAGACTTAGGAGACTACTGTACGAAAAACAGGACCACTGGAGTCATATTCATGTTTTGATACTCTCTAAACATAAAAACACCATCAAGTATCTATTGTCTCTTTAGGAACCCACTCATATTACATATAGTCTCCCCTTATGGAAACTTCCCCCCATTGGGTCACCTTTATTCTGAGTTATCTACAATGAGTCTCCCTTGGATGCCTTGGATATCACTACTTGAGTTACTTCCCCAAGTATTTCCCATTGCAGTTATCTCCTTGATTTCAAAGCTATGATCCCTTCCCCATGAATTATTATCATTTTTTTCTAGGTCATCCTTGTCGTCATACTATGAAAAAGGAAGTTTGAGTCCCCTGTACTCCCTTGCCCCTATTCCCCATTCAATGTCTAAGTCCCATGAATGTTCCACATCTCTGTTGGTTCCCCTCGTGCTTCTATCAAGGAAACCTCATTTCCTCATTAGTTGCAAGTTTCCCTCCGTCGACGTCAACACATATATTCCAGAGAATATACCTGAAGGTCCTTATATCTTGGTTTCATCCACCTCATTGATGATTTTGTTGGACCACTTGAAAGGAGTCCTTAGTGCCTTTTGGGTTGGTTATGTCTCACATGCTTGACTCAGCTACACTATCGCACCATTGAGATTCATATATGGTATTAGTTCCTTAATTATTTATTCAAATACCAAGGTTGTCACCCAACTCTATCACATAGGCGAGTCTATTCTGGTACCCATACAGTTTCACGTCCCTCGTGATTTTCGGGCTAGGTTGGCGACACTATTCGGAAGGCCCTTAGTATCATGATTTTGTGTATCCATAGTACTTGATATTGTTTATTGTACCTCATAGATTCTGATTCTCAACGTTGATTCAATATAGATGTGTACAACTCCAGATTCAACAGATCATCAGTTATTGTGATATTGCATTCTATGAGAATGCCATTGTTCCTATGTACTAGTCCTTCAGATCATTATTTGTATTCATCCTCCCATTGAGGCCACCATTATGCACCACCAGTTGTATCTATATATTGATCGTCTCTCATTGTTTTAGCTTTGATCCCCATTTTTATATTGCGACATTGTTACAAGCATGGGTATGCCTGCCTTGTACATATACATGTCCAAGATTATATGTACCTCATCCATTTTTGAGAAGAAATACAAACCAAAATCCACTACAATTCAAATGAGGATAATCCACTCCTTCGCAGTCCTCTCAAGTCTCTCCACCATTGTCACCATTTTCCCTTGATCCTATGATGTCTATCGGCCATACGATGAACTCCTACCCTCACACATCATGGGGGCAATCTTTTAACACAAAAAAATGTTCACTTATTTATCTATGGTCCGAACCATAATTATAAACCATATTCCCACCATTATTTCCTCCATTTTTACCTTCACAACTAAACTTCCACTAAATATGGCCCAAAACATTATTATTCCTACCCCATAAATGAAGGGAAGTTGAGCATTTGTTGTGATTTATCCCCACTCTCTCCAAAAAGGATAAAAAACCATACAAATGAGAATGGGTAAAAAACCATAGATAAATACCATGCACAATAAAATACTATGGGTCATTACGATGGGTAAAAAAACCTTGGACCATCCTATATATACATTGTGAAGGTCTCACCACAAACACTTTTTGTCTTCCAGTGACTAGCTTCCTGAACTTTTCACCTTTTTCCATTCTCTTCACATTTTTTCCATATCATTCCCACGATGTATGTTGAGCTTGCTCCATACCTATTTGGATCCATCCCCCCTCTTTAACAGCCTCTAGTGGAAAAGATCGGAGACCAAAACCGTGGACCTGGCGGACCATTTTCTCAGGGGGCTATAATGGCCCACTTCAAATAAAGGTATGCCTATTGTTGTTACTTTTTGTTAGCTAGATAATAAAAGAAAATTTATAAAAGTATTTATGTTCATGTTCATTGTCGGTTGTTATTGTAATTCGAGGTTGATAGGCACTTCACACCATTAACTCTACCCTATGATCTGCTTGATCTAGGGTAGGTGCTTTTTTCACGTAGTAGGGGAGAAATTACCGCTAGAACAATAAACTTGAGCAAAGGCCATCCTTAGTTTGAATGTGAGAACGATTTGTCCAACGGTAAGTAGAATAGTCACTGTGGTTGCACGAGGCATTAAAGGATGACAAAACCTCCCCCAAGTGAATGCTACGGTCCCCCCCCAAGGAAAGTAACCTAGAATTCCATTGGGTTAGCCATAAGCCCCATCGCTGGCTCAAAATATCAACTCCTCACCATGAGGTTTGAACATAAGACATACTCTCACTACTACATATGGCTAAAATTTCCCATGAAAGTTTGCCACGAAAAAGTTAAAATCATTGTTTTTGTGAGTTCGACATTTCATTTATCCATTATTCTCTGTTCAAATCTTCCAGTAAAACTCATGGTACAAAATGACATGTAATAAGAGAATGTTTAGCTAATACGGTTATAATAATCCTCTCTCTATAGTCCATAATAATATACTTAAATTTATGGTATAGAACTATATATATATATATATATATATATATATATATATATATATAATCTTGAACCTTCATTTAGGTGCTCTGTATTGACTAAACTGAGTACTTAAAAATAGAGATCCCTACGAATTTAGGTACCACATATATAAACATCATTCATAATAAATAATAACAAAAATCTTATAAAAATCTGTAAATCTGAAGTCCGGAACATAGTGGGAACAACCATGTTCCTCCCAACCGTAGATTAGGTTCAGCTTTGATGCTTCCTAATGACCCTCGAGCTAAACCATGAATGCCAATAGTAAGGATAGTTAACCTCACCTTCAGACCTCATATTTCTTTTCAGAACAATATTGCCTAACACAATGTTCTCGCACAACAAGAGTCTCATTTCCAACCATATTAATCAGCGTCCTGCCTCTCCCATATTATTTCTTTTATAGATTATTTCCTAGGTATTTCCATTAGCAGCCAATTCGTAATGGAATTTTCGGAGCTAGCAAGATCCTTGATTTCCAAGGGGTGATGATTCAACTTGAAAGCTAACACTGTAACTTCAAACAATAATAGCAATGGAAGAATGCCATTCTTGAATCAATTCTCTCACCCAAAAATTCAAGCACCACCATTAAATCCCATGGTTTAATTTCTAGGATATATAAACTAGACAAATATTAGACCTTTGTTACATTCTCCTTGACCTAGCTCTGTTCCAACTTTAAGCCAAATCCATTTCCTAATGCTTTGAGAAAAAACATGTATTATTTTACTTAAGCATATTCTTTAATAATGTGAATTGATAATAGAAGCTCATAAAAATTGCTACTTGTTCAAAATTGAGTGCTCCATGAAAACTATTGGCCATAATTATCACCATTTCAAGCTCATGTGACATATTTGTAAAGTTCCTCATTAAAAGGAGAGAATGCTTTGATGTCCTTCACCCAAGTCAAAAACTAAGCTAAACCATTTCTACAAGCTATAAGACAAGGTCTTTTATAACATCATTATCATCCTTGCTATCATATTTTTGGTATTTGTCTCTTTCGCATTCCATGTGTATACTAGTGCAAGTTTAACTGACTTGTTTTAAATTCAATAACATTCAAAACTTCCTTCATCTTTCACAATGCTGGGCATTTGGCAAGACCTTTTGACAATCTGAATGATGACTGAGATGAGAAATTGTCATTTGGATAAATGCATAAATGTTTCCTTTATCTATTGGCATATGTGAGATTGGACATAACACTCAATTGTGTGCCATGATATCTAGAATCATGCTGGAAAACTTATGTATTTTATTTTGTTTGTACAGTGGGAAATATCCCACATGCACAATAAACAAATCATCCAACACTTTATATAGCCTTTTGTTTCTAACACGTGTTAACGCATAGTGCAATACATTTCCCTCTAGATTGTTTTGGTGCTTCGTTAAAAGTCCTTGCATCATGGTTTGTTTCTTGCTCTAATGAGTTGATAGTTCAAATTAGAGGAAATTTCAACTCAAAATGGGCCTCCTAAAAAGAATTAATAAAATAATAGTTAAAATAATAAAATAATATTTATTAATTTTGGAGGAAGAAAAGAAAAAAACTATTTTTCTGTTTGTATTTTCGACATATCTCCTCGTTTGTTTACTCAAATTTCGATCGAGAGAGCTCGTTGGATGTGGAATTAAATTCCACATACAACGAGTACCGACTCGGCATACTTTTGACGGAGCCCGCTACCCCAAAAACAAGAAATACTTGAAAAAATGTGATGATGACATCATCATCACATTTTTCAGGTATTTCTTGTTTTTGGGGTAGCGGGGTCGGTCAAAAGTATGCTGAGTGGGTAGTTATTGGATGCGGAATTTAATTCCGCATCCAACGAGCTCTCCTATTCGAAATTTGAGTAAAAACACGGGGAGATATGTCGAAAATACAAACAAAAAGTAGTTTTTTTTACGATACCTATCCCCAAATTTATATTAAAAAAGTGTTTAAGACCTATACAGTATTTCAAATTTAAAGCAATTTCATTGCCTAACACATAATGACATGGAATTTGAATCAAAGTGAAAAGGCCCATTTTGAGTTGAAATTTCCTCTAATGGGATGGTTGATCGGAAGTTTGGGGTCCATCAAACCCAAATTTTGTTTTTTCCAAAATATGGAAAAACCAATTATTAATGGATAGAAGTTGGATTTTTTGGCTTGGAATAAATACTTAGATCAGGTATGAACCCCCACTATTTTGTTTTGCTAAAATTTAAATAACAATTTAACTTTTAAGCTATTATAAAATAATAATATAAAAACAAAGATTTGAATTTGAAAAATACGAGGCAAATATCTTAAACAAAGGATTATAGGACAAAGACAAACATGCATCACATATGACCATGCATCCAACTTTTGCTTCCCTGCAAACATTTCACATTTCGTGCAAGATATTTCTAGGTTATTGACATCAAAAAAAGTTTTTCCAATATTATATTGATATTAATACTTTATAGGTTGTGTTCCTCCATGCATGATGGAATCCATAGATTCCTTTATGGAATTCTGTTATCATCCCTTCAGTTTCTTCCTCAACCACACTATTCAACAATATACCCAAGGGGTCCATCTAGTATAAATACTCATCAAAGATGTAGTACTTTCTAGCTTGAATCTTCAACGATCTATATTAAGCCTTACTTAGGTTATTTGGACATTGGAGATGCAACAAATAAAATACTATGTACCTATACTAACAAGAGTCAACAAATTTAGGATTTATTTTTATAGTTTTTTTTAGGAATAATTGTATTTGATACTCTTTCTTGTACTGAAAAGTCTTAGTTGAGAATCATTATGTAGAAAATTCCATTCCTGAATCTAATTTAGTTCTTCCTGATGGCTCTCAAACAGAGTCTCATCTTCCTATGATGACTCTCAAACACAATATCCTCTTCCTATGATGACTCTTAAACAAAGTCTCCTCTTCCTATGATGACTCTCAAACAATATCTCCTCTTCCTATGATGAATCTCAAACAAACTCTCCCACTACAAAAAAAAATGGATTTAACGTCTCTTTTTGCATCCTTTTTTGTTTCTAGACCATCTTTCAGTGTATTTTTCTTCATTACAAAATGGCGCAATTTCACAGGTTGGTGCTATTTTAGGCGTTTTTTGCGTCCTTTTTCTAAATTTGGCGCAAATTGTGGCATAATTTGCATCGGGTTTTGCATCTGGTTATGTGCCAGGTTTTGCATCAGGTTTTGTGACAGGTTTTGAGCCTAGTTTTGCACCTAATTTTACGCCTAGTTTGTACATCTACTTTTTTTGTGCCCCCTTTTACGTCCATGTTTGCCTCAACTTTTACGCCCTTATTTTCATCCACTTTTGTATCCTTTTTTACATCCACTTTTGCATCCACTTCTGCTTCTTTTTTTGCATCCCTTCGTGCGCCAAGTTTTGCATCAAATTTTACACCCTGTTTTGAGTCTAGTTTTGCATCTCATTTTGTTTCAGCCATTTTTGCATCCACTTTTGTATCCATTTTTCAATCCACTTTTGCACCCACATTTTCATCCCTTTTTGCATCCATGTTTACGTCTTTTTTTTCATCTACTATTGCATCCACTTTTGTCATGTCCCAATTCCCACCCATTTTTGTGCTTACATTTACACCCACTTTTGCTTCAACTTTTGCATCCATGTTTGCATCTTTTTTTGCATCCAATTTTACATAAGTTATTGCATCCCTTTATGCATCCACTTTTGCATCGGGTTTTGAGTTGGGTGTTATGACTACTTTTGCATCTACTTTTGTTGCATCCACTTTCGCATCCAATTTTTTATCCAATTTTACATCCATGGTTGTATCCACTTTTGCGCCACTTTTTTCATTATGTTTTGCTTCCACGATTGCCTTGTTTTTTGCATCCACTTTTGCATCACCTTTTGCATCCTTTTTTGGTGCACCCTATTATGCGCCCACTTTTGCGCCTACTTTTGGTGCATCCTTTTTGCATCCATGTTTTTATCCACTTTTGCATCGAGTTTTACACCTAGATGTTAAAGATAACAATGAGGATAATGATTATGATGTTGAGGATGGATACAATGATGATGATAATGTTGTTGATAATGAGGAGAACGATGACAATGATGATGATGAGGATAATGACAATGACGACATTGACAATGATTATGATGGCAATGAAACAAATGATGATGATGGTGATGATGACAATGACAATGATGATGAATACAATGAGAATGATGATGTTGATCATCTTAAAAAATAAGTTGATATTTGTCATGTATAAATTGTATGTGTCCTCCATGACCCTTTTCCACTAATCACATATTTTGGGTAGATGTTATTTCTTATGCCAAAGGTAATGATGAATAACTGATGAAAATGTCAATAATCATGATGATGGTGATGTCAATGACAATGGTGATGATGATGACATGATTGATGATTATGCCGATGAAGATGACTATTGTGATAATCATGGTGACAATGACAAAGATGATGACGATGATAATGATGATAATCATTTCCATCATTGTCATCATCAAAAACATCATCGCTATCATTGTCATCTAGTTCATCATCATCATCATTTAAAACATATGGGACATGTTTACCATTTAAAGCATGCATAACTTATAACTATGATTGAGCACATTTTAATCTTGGGGCTTGTAGTGAAACTGGGTTTATTTACCTCTACCAACACTTTCTTATAAGGATCATCATCATCATCATCATCATCATCATTTCTCATGTTATTCTCATTGTCATCGTAATTTTCATTGTCATCATTACTATCATCATTGTCATGACCATATAATCACATCATTGTCAACTTCATCGTCATTTCCATCATTTTCATCATCATTCATCTCATCATCATCATCATCATTTTCATTGTCATCGTCATCAACAACATTGTAATAATCATTATCATATAATCACATAATTGTGAATGTCATTATCATCAAATCAATTACATTTATTGTGTCCACTTTAGAATCCCAAGTCAATTACATTTATATTCTCATTTTGCTAGGTTGTATAGGTGCAAAAATAGGTGGTTTATATCATTATTTTCAACTTCATCATCATTATCTATATCATCTTTCATCTCATCATCATCGTCATCATTTTCATCTTTGTCATTGTCGTCATCAACAAAAACATTGTCATCATCATCATATAATCACATCATTGTGAATGTCATTATCATCAAATCAATTACATTTATTGTGTCCACTTCAGCACCACAAATTAGTTAGATTTATATTCTCCTTATGTTAGGTTGTCTAGGTGCAAAACTAGGTGGAGGAATGAAAATTATTGAAACTCTTTGGCATCATTTCTCATGGATTTCTTAGAAGTTTGGATTTGTTAAGGATTGAAATATATTCATTTACTTATGCTATTGTTTTATATTATATTTCATAGAATCCCTAATGATGAAAATTCATATGGTTAATATTTGAGAAACCTATAGTTAAAGGGTGATGAAATGTTTTTTTTCTTAAAATCCATTTTTCCATTTGAAATTTCTACATTATTCACTTGGAAAATTACTTATGTAGGGATTGTGGCTTTCCCTTGGGTTGTGGCTGATGTAGGCCAGTGTCACATGACCTCAAGAGTCGAGACAAACTTGAAAGACACTCAAGTTCAAGAAAGGATTGGGTAGGTTGTATGGATGTGACACTTAGTATATAGGGATAGCCACGACCCTTACTATCTCATGACATGTATAGACCCTTCCATCTTTAGTATTTAGGATATCCAAACATTCATTTTCCATGTTGTACAAATTTTTCCCTATATTTAATTTTTTTTTATGATTATTATCACATAAATAACCACATGTTCAAGAACATTAATAAGGATAAATTAACTAACCCTTTACTATGAGTTTTTTTTCCTTCCAATTCAAAAAAAATATTTTCACATAACTCACCATATATTTAACAATTTTAGCAACAATAAAATAACTTACACTTACAATGACTTATTTTCCTTTTTCCTTATATTAAAAAAAACTAATCAACATAAAACAACTCAAAATTCTTTCTTAAACACTCCACTCCAATAATATAGTAAAAAAAATAAAAACATTTAGATCTCTTCAACATTAACCCTAAACAATTACATTTAACATAGCTAAAACTTATAAAGAATATTGTTTTTAATGTAAATAAAAAAAAACATTACTTCAACATAAAGCATTACCACTTGATCTTTATTAATTAATCATATTTCACTCTCAGGATTAAATCAATCTTACAAAGTGGTGGTGCACATGTTTATAAATATTAAAAGTAACCATCTCTATGTTGGACTATGAAAAAACGTAATTCAATATAAGTTTAAACTTAATATATGTTATAGATTTTAGTTTAGCTATATATAAAACATGGAAAATATAAGATTTATGTAATAAACTTAAATGTAAGTAAAAAAATGATGTTAAAGTGGGAAATATATTCCTGACAAGTCCCTAGAAGAGGGACCCCTTTTAATCCAATGTGGCAAACACAACCTCCAAAAGCTTGCGCTTCCAAGACAAGCCTAGGAAGTTGGTTTACATCAAGGGTGTAAGGCTTGACCTACTTGAATATCCATAAATAAAGAAACAAAGGTGGGCACCACCTCCACATAAATAATGTGAGATTCTTAATGAATACATACTTTAAAATATAAACTTTATAAACTTTGGCATTAACGCCAAACAATTCCATTTACGGATACAACTTCAAAACCATCGATTTAGCAACCAAAAATATTAATATTCAGAATACGTCGTCATTGCTGTTCAAGGAAAACCCTTTGAAAACTCCATGAAACCAAAAATTCCATGGAGATGGGAGAAGGCATTGCACATTTTGAATCTTCTCAACCAATGATGCTTTGTAGAAGACTCCATTACTTATTGCATGATTTTAGATATTTTCATCGAGGCGAGAGCATTGGCAGAAGGAAAATGCGTCCATGGTCACATGATAAAAATTGGGTTCTAACTTGATGTTTGTTTGGCTGCTAAGCTTGTTAGCATGTATTCCAAGTTTGGTTGTATTGAGGATGCACGCCAAATGTTTGACAAAATGCATGCGGGAAATTTTGTTTCATGGACTTCTATGATAGAAGGATATACGCAACATTGTTATGGTGGAAAATATTGGGTACTCTTCTTCTTGATGATGGAAGAGGGAAAAAGGATGAATCAGTTTACCATTGTCAACATTCTACGGGCATGTGCGAGCTTGAAATAGGGGAAATAGGTGCATTCCTACTATTTTAAAACTATATTTGATATAATTTATCTATTTGTTATGGGATTATTGCTATGTATGCAAAATGCGGAGATTTACAGAGTGCCCAACAGATGTTACCGAATGCATGAACCAAATGTTGCTATCAGGGAATGCAATGATACCCAGTTATGTGAGGCATTGGTTTTTGTAACTGGCATTTAACATCTTTAGAAAAATGCAACCAATGATTTACAGAGTGGCCAACAGATGTTACAGAATGCATGAACCAAATTTCCCTATCAAGGAATGCAATGATACCCAGTTATGTGAAGCATAGGTTTGCGTAACGGGCATTTAAAATCTTTAGAAAAATGAAACCAATGGGATTGAAACCAAACCAAGCCGCCTTTTTATTGTTCTATATGCTTGCACTGGGATGACCTCATTGGCATATGGCAAGAAAATCCATTCCCACATTTTGAGAAGAGGATTTGAATCTAAAATTGTTGTGGGGAATTCCATTGTTGACAAGTATACTAAATGTGGGAATATGGAGTATGTACACCAGTTGTTTGATAAAATGTGTGAACGAGATATAGTTTCTTGGAGCAGTATGATTGTAGACTATGGTAGGTTTGGGAGAGGCAGGGATGCGATAGAGGTATTTCAAAAAATGCAGTAGGCTGGTATGAAGAAAAATCATATTAATTTTGTTGGGGTTCTTGTTGCTTGCAACCACACAAGCCTAGTTTATGAAGGTTTGCATTACTTTGATTTTATGAGACACCATCATTACATTACCCCATAGGCTGAGCATTATTCTTGCATGATGTATCTACTTGGTAATGTTGGGCACCTTGATAAGGCACTTGATGTGATAAGAAAGATGCCATTTGAACTAGATGTTTCTTTTCTCGGTGCTTGTAGTGTGGAAATTGAACCAGGTGATAGATTAATTTTACTCACAAAAATTAACAATTGATCATGCAAAATCACTCACAAAGAGACTGAAAAATGGAGCTGAACACTAAACTGTATTAAATCAGTGTACAATAGCCAACCCTGTAATAACATAGGTTGCTGAATAAATAACATACATCAGGGATTCGAATGCATGAGGAGCAATTCAAATCTAGCATAAAGTAGGCTTACTAAAAATAAGCAAATCCCCCATAGGTGTAAAAAGCTGATCCCAAATCTGTCATGGAGCTCACGAATTGGAAAAAAGTATTAGGCAAGCTAAAGAGTGGTGGAATGGCAGCTCATACATGCTTTTGCATGGAGAAAAGAGAAGAGGATGTGTAGGACAAAAAACTAGTCAACTTCACCTAGTCTAGCTTTTCCTTTTGCCTTAAACCACTGAAAAAGCAGGCAATAAAGCAGAAAAAGTAGAAGGGCGCCTAGGAGGCCAGGAATAAAGAAGAATTGATTCCTTTAGCTCTCCCATGCACTACAT
>LPNX010633050.1:22914-25414 GCA_001517045.1 Pseudotsuga menziesii
GTTTTGGTGAAGATATCAGCTACTTGTTCTGAAGATGAACATAAGAGTAGGTGAATGGTGCCATCATGCACAAGTTCTCTGATGTAGTGCATATGGATCTCAATGTGTCTGGTTCTCTGCTTCTGAACTGGATCTTTGCAGATTCGAATGGTACTTTGGTTATCATAGTAGATGGTAGTTGAGTACTCTGGTTCGAAGCCACACTCTCCAAGTAAACCCTGCAACCATAAACATTGAGTTGCTGCATTAACAACTCCTATGTACTCTACTTTTGTAGATGAGAGTGCAATGGAACTCTGTTTCTTGCTTGACCAGCTGATTGGCCCTTCTGTAAGCATGAACACATATCCTGAAGTGGACTTTCTATCTGTGTTGTCACCTCCCCAATCACTGTCAGTAAATCCAATCAAATCAAGATCAGATTTTGCTTTATAGAAGATCCCATGTGTCCTTGTTCCCTGAACAAAGTTAAGGATCCTTTTGGCTGCTTTCCAATGGATCTCTTGAGGCTGATCCATGAATCTAGAAGCCACACTTACTGCATAACAAAGATCAGGTCTAGTATGTGTCAGATACAACAAACATCCAATCAATTGCCTATACAGTGTATGTTGAGCTTGCTCCATACCTATTTGGATTCATCCCCCCTCTTTAACAGCCTCTAGTGGAGAACACCGGAGACCAAAATCGTGGACCTGGCAGACCATTTTCTCAGGGGGCTATAATGGCCCACTTCAAATAAAGGTATGCCTATTGTTGTTACTTTTTGTTAGTTAGATAATAAAAGAAAAATCATAAAAGTATTTATGTTCATGTTCATTGTCGGTTGTTATTGTAATTCGAGGTTGATAGGCACTTCACACCATTAAATCTACCCTATGATCTGCTTGATTTAGGGTAGGTTCTTTTTCACGTAGTAGGGGAGAAATTACCGCTAGAACAATAAACTTGAGCAAAGGCCATCCTTAGTTTGAATGTGAGAATGATTTGTCCAACGGTAAGTAGAACTGTCACTGTGGTTGCACGAGGCATTAAAGGATGAAAAAACCTCCCGCAAGTGAATGCTACAGTCCCCCCCCAAGGAAAGTAACCTTGAATTCCATCGGGTTAGCCATAAGCCCCATCGCTGGCTCAAAATATCAACTCCTCACCATGAGGTTTGAACATAAGACATACTCTCACTACTACATATGGCTCAAATTTCCCATGAAATTTTGCCACAAAAAAGTTAAAATCATTGTTTTTGTTGAAAAACAGTTTAAATTTTTGGAAAAAATTAAAAATTCCCTCGTCGATCGTTGTTGTAGCGAAGTTATGGACCTTTTATCACTACAACGAAAAACCTTCGCCACTATAGAGATGAAAGAGAAATAACGTTGCTATAGCGACAAAATTATCAATGCATACAATTAGAACCACTTTGTGATGCAAACAAATTTTAGTAGTTTAGTACCATACTAAAGCATGCATGCAATATGAAGTAGAAGAAACTATTAGGTAGTCAAGCACAAATCGCTCATTCAAACATCAAATAGTCAATGAATTAAAACCAAGAGGATACAATCAATGGACAAAGCAACCTAAATATTTAATTTTAAAAATTTAAAAGGAGGGGCCCTAAGTCAGCAGGATTGGGGAGTTGTTGAGGCGTTAACACATTGCTTTAAGTTCTTAGCCATCTTAATCAGTGATTCATTAAGGGATTGCATCTTAGACAATTGATCACCCTTATTCTTAAGATCTTCTTTTCATTCCTCATTATATTTTTCTAATTTAGAAGTATCTTATTTAGATTCATTGAATCATCTTCAATTATATGCATTGCTTCCATTTTCAAGTGTGTAAGCCTTTTTTAAAGAAAATTTCTTATAAAAATTTCCACGTGGCATTCTATCTAGTATATTTATCAAGATTTTTCCACCAATTAATAAATTCACCATAAAAATAAATACTTGCTCCAAAAGGATGTTTTTCATTTTACTTTTCCATCCTTAACCATCCCATGTGATCAATTTCATCATCTTTATCTCCTCTAAGAATACATATTACCATTGGTTCTTAATTGAGATCTAATAAAAACCCTCAACTTCCAACCTCACAATTCTAAAATTGATGATCCCAAATAATGATTTTTTTCCAGTATATTCTCTTGTCATGTTTACTCTTTTCAATGACTTAAATTAAACCTTCTATTCAAAAGTTATACTAATTTTAAATTAGCACACCTTTTAAAACCTTGTTTTGGAGATTGTATTGTTTGCCAACCTTGCACATAATGCAACTCTAAAATTTTAAACTATAGTAGCTTAATATTCCTTCTTTGTAATGCCACAAGTTTAATCAAATTCTGATAATCCAATTTAGGATATGGTAACTTACTCAAAACGTGTTGATTTTAGGCCTTCACGGAGAGTGAGATTGTACACCCTACCACATGTCCATTATTTTGGATCTACTTCCTCAATTTGGATCCATAAAACTATTGTATCTCTTATTTCCA
>LPNX010633050.1:30414-235008 GCA_001517045.1 Pseudotsuga menziesii
TCTGTGTAATGGCATGGATCCAAAAATAAGATAATACAATGCTCTTCAGGTATAACCTCTTTTATTTCTAAGCACACTATGCCATACTTCAAGTATCTTTCTTCTTCAATACTGTATTAGGATATGTAACTAAGACCTGTTCCATTTACTTAGTCAAGGTTTGGTATTTCATTATAATCACTAATAATGTTGTTAAAATCATATAATCACATGTTCATGGTAACACTTTGTTTTTCAAAACAATTGTATACATCTCCGAAATAGTCCCATATATTTGTACCATTGTTCCCGCAATTCTTATACCTTTCCAAGTGGAATGATTTTACTACCTAAATATTCCCTTAATGTATTTTCTCACCAAGTATACCTATTAAAACGATGTATGCTCTTACCATGACACAATAACTTAAGGAAGAACCCCCTAAGGTATCTAGATTACTAACCGACCTCTTGATTGCAGGGAAAATCTTAACAGTAGTGAACATGTCCCCAAGAAATTTTAGATTGTTCAAAAGGTTTTCTCCAAGGTACTTCTAAAGCTCGAAGCCAAGTATCCACAAAAACTAAGGACAGGGCTTAGGAATGAAAAACATCCAACATAACGTGAAATTGCAAGTTGGAAACACTCAAGAATTTAAATTTATGGTGATGTTTTTGGGTCAGAAAGAGGTAAGTATTGGCCTTTGTCTCTACGAACATATTCCACTATTACTACTGTCCTGACCAAAGTTAAAATCGCATTCACTGCTTCAAAGTCATGGTGAATTGTCGTCTCTCTTTTGCTAGTTATAGTTTTTCTTAAAACTACTGTTACCAAAACAATTGGCTGGAGTTACCCTGTGGTTTTGTTTTTAAAATAAGGTTACACTTCGTATTTTGTGTTTCTATGGTTTTGTATTTGGTAATTCTATGGAATTGATTTCCTCTCTAAATGATTTGTTACCAGAAATTAATCACAGGATGAAAGAATGTACTCACAACTTATGTAGAAATGCGTTGAACATTCCCAGGATTAAAACAACAAGGGTTTTATAACTGTGGTATTCCAACCATAGTAAATTGGTTGCCTTTACCTTTCTTAGTTAATCCCTTGAATTTGCACATAAAAGGAATTGTCAATTAAAAATAGTACTACCCGGGTACTTTTACCCAACACTTTTCTTTTACTGCTCTACTTTTTATTTTATTTTTAAATGTGGTTCACCATTTGTTAGAGGGCTACTCCACGGAAAATCCCAACACCTGATATTCAAACTGAATCAAGGTATGGCCAGCGCATCATTCACACATTTATTACAAAGGGCTCCACAAGAGCATCATGTCACTTACAAGAGTAGAACCTTGGTGGGGAGGGTAATATTCATTCCTCCCAACCACCCAAGCTACATCCATTTGACATTTTTTTACTGCTCTACTTAAAATCATAGTGATAATATGGGGTATAAGACCCAAAACCCATAAAGGGTTTCCTCAGTTCTAACCTTGATAAATTAAAACAAATATGACTCAAACATTTTCCAGGTAACCCTCATAGGACAACGAGTTACATTAATGACTACGTGCCACAAATGAGAGTCACTAGTTAATATCATCATAACTGCTTCTATACTCCATTTATTTTATACTTATGTCTGTACTCTTTTCCTGGTGTGGCATGATTTTATGGCCATAACAAATGGTTTCTCTTGAAGTAATGTTTGAAACTAGAAATAGAACTAAACATTCCAACCACGCTTATAGAGTGTATTCACGGTTAAGATCAAATATGGAACGAAACGGTAAATACGTCTTTATTGTAATACAATACTAGCAACAAAAATGGGACTAAGCTTTCAACAATAATTAATTAATTTTCTGTAATCAATGCTGAACAATAGGTACAAACCGTTCTTGACTAGAATCATAAAATGCAGTCAAAATAGAGTAGTGTCTTTAATCCACGTATATCCTAAACCTGGAATATTACTCCTTCATAGCAGAATTTCGACTCCGCATTCTTATTTTCAAAATATAATTACTTACTTTTCAAATTGTAAGAGTACAATTTTTATTTATTGATCTACTCTCTTTTAACTCTTACAGAAATAAATCGCGTTATTACAACATCCACATAATTCCCTTCAATAAAAGGTCCTTTGTTTAAAACTGTACTGAGATACTAGTTTATACTTATGTATAAAGGATCCAGGTCATTAAATTTGGATTTTCAAATTTACGATTTTGAAATCATGTGAGAGCATGAATAATTGATTATTATGAGTTCGACATTTCATTTATCCATTATTCTCTGTTCAAATCTTCCAGTAAAACTCATGGTACAAAATGACATGTAATAAGAGAATGTTTAGCTAATACGGTTATAATAATCCTCTCTCTATAGTCCATAATAATATACTTAAATTTATGGTATAGAACTATATATATATATATATATATATATATATATATATATATATAATCTTGAACCTTCATTTAGGTGCTCTGTATTGACTAAACTGAGTACTTAAAAATAGAGATCCCTACGAATTTAGGTACCACATATATAAACATCATTCATAATAAATAATAACAAAAATCTTATAAAAACCTATAAATCTGAAGTCCGGAACATAGTGGGAACAACCACGTTCCTCCCAACCATAGATTAGGTTCAGCTTTGATTCTTCCTAATCACCCTCGAGTTAAACCATGCATGCCAACAGTAAGGATAGTTAACCTCACCTTCAGATCTCATATTTCTTTTCAGAACAATATTGCCTAACAAAATGTTCTCGCACAACAAGAGTCTCATTTCCAAGCATACTAATCAGCGTCATGCCTCTCCCATATTATTTCTTTTATAGATTATTTCCTAGGTATTTCCATTAGCAGCCAATTCATAATGGAATTTTTGGAGCTAACAATATCTCTGATTTCCAAGGGGTAATGATTCAACTTGAAAGCTAACATTGTAACTTCAAACAATAATAGCAATGCAAGAATGCCATTCTTGAATCGATTCTCTCGCCCAAAAATTCAAGCACCACCATTAAATCCGATGGTTTAATTTCTAGGATATATAAACTAGAAAAAATATTAGACCTTTGTTACATTCTCCTTGACCTAGCTCTGTTCCAGCTTTAAGCCAAATCCATTTACTAATGCTTTGAGAAAAACATGTATTATTTTACTGAAGCATATTCTTTAATAATGTGAATTGATAATAGAAGCTCATAAAAATTGCTACTTGTTCAAAATTGAGTGCTCCATGAAAACTATTGGCCATAATTATCACCATTTCAAGCTCATGTGACATATTTGTAAAGTTCCTCATTAAAAGGAGAGAATGCTTTGATGTCCTTCACCCAAGTCAAAAACTAAGCTAAACCATTTCTACAAGCTATAAGACAAGGTCTTTTATAACATCATCATCATCCTTGTCATCATATTTTTGGTATTTGTCTCTTTCGCATTCCATGTGTATACTAGTGCAAGTTTAACTAACTTGTGTTAAATTCAATAACATTCAAAACTCCTTTCATCTTTCACAATTCTGGGCATTTGGCGAGACCTTTTGACAATCTAAATGATGACTGAGATGAGAAATTGTCATTTGGATAAATGCATAAATGTTTCCTTTATCTATTAGCATAGGTGAGATTGGACATAACACTCGATTGTGTGCCATGATATCTAGAATTTAATGCTGGAAAACTTATGTATTTTATTTTGTTTGTACAGTGGGAAATATCCCACATGCACAATAAACAAATCATCTAACACTTTATATAGCCTTTTGTTTTTGACACATGTTAACGCATAGTGCAATACATTTCCCTCTGGATTGTTTTGGTGCTTCGTTAAAAGTCCTTGCATCATGGTTTGTTTCTTGCTCTAATCAGTTGATAGTTCAAATTAGAGGAAATTTCAACTCAAAATGGGCCTCCTAAAAAGAATTAATAAAATAATAATAAAATAATATTTATTAATTTTGGAGGTAGAAAAGAAAAAAACTATTTTTTTGTTTGTATTTTCGACATATCTCCCCGTGTTTTTACTCAAATTTCGATCGAGAGAGCTCGTTGGATGCGGAATTAAATTCCGCATCCAATGAGTACCCACTCGACATATTTTTTATGGAGCCCACTACCCCAAAAACAAGAAATACTTGAAAAAATGTGATGATGACATCATCGTCACATTTTTTCAGGTATTTCTTGTTTTTGGGGTAGCGGGGTCTATAAAAAGTATGTCGAGTGGGTATTCGTTGGATGCGGAATTTAATTATGCATCCAACGAGCTCTCTCGATCGAAATTTGAGTAAACACACAGGGAGATATGTCGAAAATACAAACAAAAAAGTAGTTTTTTTTACGATACTTATCCCCAAATTTATATTAAAAAAATGTTTAAGACCTATACGGTATTTCAAATTTAAAGCAATTTCATTGGCTAACACATGATGACATGTAATTTGAATCAAAGTTAAAAGGCCCATTTTGAGTTGAAATTTCCTCTAATGATGGTTGATGGGAAGTTTGGGATCCATCAAAGCCCAAATTTTGTTTTTTCCAAAATATGGAAAAACCAATTATAAATGGATAGAAGTTGGATTTTTTGGCTTGGAATAAATACTTAGATTAGGTATGAACCCCCACTATTTTTTTTTGCTAAAATTTAAATAACAATTTAACTTTTAAGCTATTATTAAATAATAATATAAAAACAAAGATTTGAATTTGAAAAATACGAGGCAAATATCTTAAACAAAGGATTATAGGCCAAAGAGAAACATGCATCACATATGACCATGCATCCAACTTTTGCTTCCCTGCAAACATTTCACATTTGGTGCAAGATATTTCCAGGTTATTGACATCAAAAAATGTTTTTTCCAATATTATATTGATATTAATACTTTATAGGTTGTGTTCCTCCATGCATGATGGAATCCATAGATTCCTTTATGGAATTCCGTTATCATCCCTTCAGTTTCTTCCTCAACCACACAATTCAACAATATACCCAAGGGGTCCATCTAGTATAAATACTCATCCAAGATGTAGTACTTACTAGCTTGAATATTCAACGATCTATATTAAGCCTTACTTAGGTTATTTGGACATTGGAGATTAAACAAATAAAATACTATGTACCTATACTAACAAGAGTCAACAAATTTAGGATTTATTTTTATAGTTGTTTTTTGAGGAATAATTGTATTTGATACTCTTTCTTGTACTAAAAAGTATTAGTTGAGAATCATTATGTAGAAAATTCCATTCCTGAATCTGATTTAATTCTTCCTGATGACTCTCAAACAGAGTCTCCTCTTCCTATGATGACTCTCAAACACAATATCCTCTTCCTATGACGACTCTTAAACAAAGTCCCCTCTTACTATGACGACTCTCAAACAATATCTCCTCTTCCTATGATGAATCTCAAACAAACTCTCCCACTACAACAAAAACTAGATTTAGTGTCTCTTTTTGCATCCTTTTTTGTGTCTAGACCATCTTTCAGTGTATTTTTCCTCATTTTTTGGACAAAATGGTGCAATTTCACGGGTTGGTTTTCAAGATTTTTTGCGTCCTTTTTCTAAATCTGGTGCAAATTACGGCATAATTTGCACCGGGTTTTGCACCTGGTTATGTGCCAGGTTTTGCATCAGGTTTTGCGACAGGTTTTGAGCCTAGTTTTGCACCTAATTTTGCACCTAGTTTGTACATCTACTCTTTTTGCGCCCCCTTTTACGTCCATGTTTGCCTCAAATTTTACGCCCTTGTTTTCATCCACTTTTGTATCCTTTTTTACATCCACTTTTGCTTCTTTGTTTGCATCCCTTCATGTGCCAAGTTTTGCATCAAATTTTACATCCTGTTTTGAGTTTAGTTTTGCATCTCATTTTGTTTCAGCCATTTTTGCATCCACTTTTGCATCCATTTTTTCATCCACTTTTGCACCCACATTTTCATCCCTTTTTGCATCCATTTTTGCATCCACTTTTGCATCCATTTTTTCATCCACTTTTGCACCCACATTTTCATCCCTTTTTGCATCCCATTTTGCATCCATGTTTACGTCTTTTTTGCATCTACTATTGCATCCACTTTTGTCACATCCCAATTCCCACCCATTTTTGTGCCTACTTTTACACCCACTTTTGCTTCAACTTTTGCATCCATGTTTGCATCTTTTTTTTCATCCAATTTTACATCAGTTATTGCATCCCTTTATGCATCCATTTTTGCATCCACTTTTGCATTGGGTTTTGAGTTGGGTGTTACGACTACTTTTGCATCTACTTTTGTTGCATCCACTTTCACATCCAATTTTTTATCCAATTTTACATCCATGGTTGTATCCACTTTTGCGCCACTTTTTTCATTATGTTTTGCTTCCACGATTGCATCATTTTTTGCATCCACTTTTGCATCACCTTTTGCATCCATTTTTGGTGCACCCCATTATGCGCCCACTTTTGCACCTACTTTTGGTGCATTTTTTTTCCATCCATGTTTTTATCCACTTTTACATCCACTTTTACACCTAGATGTTGAAGATAACAATGAGGATAATGATTATGATATTGAGCATGGCTACGATGATGATGATACTGTTGTTGATAATGAGGAGAACGATGACAATGATGATGATGAGGATAATGACAATGACGACATTGACAATGATTATTATGGCAATGAAATGAATGATGATGATGGTGATGATGACAATGACAATGATGATGAATACAATTAGAATGATGATGTTGATCATCTTAAAAAATAAGTTGTTATTTGTCATGCATAAATTGTATGTGTCCTCCATGACCCTTTTCCACTAATCACATATTTTGGGTAGATGTTATTTCTTATGCCAAAGGTAATGATGAATAACTGATGAACATGTCAATAATCACGATGATGGTGATGTCAATGACAATGGTGATGATGATGACATGATTGATGATTATGCCGATGAAGATGACTATTGTGATAATCATGGTGACAATGACAAAGATGACGACAACGATGATGATGATAATCATTTCCATCATTGTCATCATCAAAAACATCATCATTATCATTGTCATCTAGTTCATCATCATGATCATTTAAAGCATGTGGGATATGTTTACCATTTAAAGCATGCATAACAAGTGGGATACGGTTACAATTTTAAGCATGCATAACTTATAACTATGATTGATCACATTTTAATCTTGGGGCTTGTAGTGAAACTGGGTTTATTTACCTCTACCAACACTTTCTTATAAGGATCATCATCATCATCATCATCATCATTTCTCATGTTATTCTCATTGTCATCGTAATTGTCATTGTCATCATTACTATCATCATTGTCATGACCATATAATCACATCATTCTCAACTTCATTGTCATTTCCATTGTTTTCATCATCATCATCATCATTTTCATTGTCATCATCAACAACAACATTGTCATCATCATTATCATATAATCACATAATTGTGAATGTCATTATCATCAAATTAATTACATTTATTGTGTCCACTTTAGAATCCCAAATCAATTACATTTATATTCTCCTTATGCTAGCTTGTATAGGTGCAAAACTAGGTGGTTTATATCATTATTGTCAACTTCACCATCATTTCCATCAACTTCATCATCATTATCTATATCATCTTTCATCTCATCATCATCATCATCATTTTCATCATTGTCATTGTCGTCATCAACAAAAACATTGTCATCATCATCATATAATCACATCATTGTGAATGTCATTATAATCAAATCAATTACATTTATTGTGTCCACTTTAGCACCGCAAATCAGTTAGATTTATATTCTCCTTATGTTAGGTTGTCTAGTTGCAAAACTAGGTGGAGGAATGAAAATTATTGAAACTCTTTGACATCATTTCTCATGGATTTCTTAGAAGTTTGGATTTGTTAAGGATTGAAATATATTCATTCACTTATGCTATTGTTTTATATTATATTTCATAGAATCCCTAATGATGAAAATTCATAAGGTTAAGATTTGAGAAACCTATAGTTAAAGGGTGATGAAATGTTTTTTTTCTTTAAAATCCATTTTTCCATTTGAAATTTCTACATTACTCACTTGGAAAATTACTTATGTAGGGATTGTGGGTTTCCCTTGGGTTGTGGTTGATGTAGGCTAGTGTCACATGACCTCAAGAGTTGAGACAAACTTGAAAGACACTCAAGTTCAAGAAAGGATTGGGTAGGTTGTATGGATGTGACACTTAGTATATAGGGATAACCACGGCCCTTACTATCTCATGACATGTATAGACCCTTCCATCTTTAGTATTTAGGATATCCAAACATTCATTTCCCAAGTTGTAACAAATGTTTTACCTGTATTTAATTTTTTTTACAATTATTATCACATAAATAACCACATGTTCAAGAACATTAATAAGGATAAATTAACTAACCCTTTACTATGAGTTTTTTTTCCTTCTAATTCAAAAAAAATATTTTCACATAACTCACCATATATTTAACAATTTTAGCAACAATAAAATAAATTACACTTACAATGACTTATTTTCCTTTTTCCTTATATTAAAAAAAACTAATCAATATAAAACAACTCAAAATTCTTTCTTAAACACTCCACTCCAATAATATAGTAAAAATAATAAAAAAATTTAGATCTCTTCAACATTAAACCTAAACAATTACATTTAACATAGCTAAAACTTATAAAGAATATTGTTTTTAATGTAAATAAAAAAACATTACTTGAACGTAAAGCATTACCACTTGATCTTTATTAATTAATCATATTACACTCTCAGGATTAAAGCAATCTTACATAGTGGTGGCACACATGTTTATAAATATTACAAGTAACCATCTCTATGTTGGACCATGAAAAAAAGTAATTTAATATAAGTTAAAACTTAATATATGTTATAGATTTTAGTCTAGCTATATATAAAACATGAAAATATAAGATTTATGTAATAAACTTAAATGTAAGTAAAAAAATGACGTTAAAGTGGGAAATATATTCCTGACAAGTCCCTAGAAGAGGGACCCCTTTTAATCCAATGTGGCAAACACAACCTCCAAAAGCTTGTGCTTCCAAGACAAGCCTAGAAAGTTGGTTTAAATCAAGGGTGTAAGGCTTGACCTCCTTGAATATCCACAAATAAAGCAACAAAGGTGGGCACCACCTCCACATGCAATGTAAATAATGCGCACTTCTTAATGAAGAACATACTTTAAAATATAAACTTTATAAACTTTGGCATTAACGCCAAACAATTCCATTTATGGATACAACTTCAAAACCATCAATTTAGCAACCAAAAATATTAATATTCAGAATCCGTCGTCATTGCTGTTCAAGGAAAACCTTTTGAAAACTCCATGACACCAAAAATTCCATGGAGATGGGAGAAGGCATTGCACATTTTAAATCTTCTCAACCAACGATGCTTTGTAGAAGACTCCATTACTTATTGCAGGATTTTAGAGATTTTCATCGAGACGAGAGCATTGGTAGAAGGAAAATGCGTCCATGGTCACATGATAAAAATTGGGTTCTAACCTGATGTTTTCTTGGTTGCTAATATTATTAGCATGTATTCCAAGTTTGGTTGTATTGAGGATGCACACCAAATGTTTGACAAAATGCATGCGGACAATTTGGTTTCATGGACTTCTATGATAGAAGGATATGCACAACATTGTTATGGTGGAAAAGATTGGGTACTCTTTTGCTTGATGATGGAAGAGGGAAAAAGGATGAATCAGTTTACCATTGTCAACATTCTACGGGCATGTGCGAGCTTGAAATAGGGGAAATAGGTGCATTCCTATTGCTTTAAAACTATATTTGATATAATTTATCTATTTGTTGTGGGATTATTGCTATGTATGCAAAATGTGGATATTTACAGAGTGCCCAACAGATGTTACCGAATGCATGAACCAAATGTCGCTATCAGGGAATGCTATGAGACCCAGTTATGTGAGGCATTGGTTTTCGTAATTGGCATTTAATATCTTTAGACAAATGCAACCAATGATTTATAGAGTGCCTAACAGATGTTACAGAATGCATGAACCAAATTTCCATATCAAGGAATGCAATGATACCCAGTTATGTGAAGCATAGGTTTGCGTAACATGCGTTTAAAATATTTAGAAAAATGCAACCAATGGGATTGAAACCAAACCAAGCCGCCTTTTTAGTGTTCTATATGCTTGCACTGGGATGACCTCATTAGCATATGGAAAGAAAATCCATGCCCACATTTTGAGAAGAGGATTTGAATCTAAAATTGTTGTGGGAAATTCCATTGTTGACAAGTATACTAAATGTGGGAATATGGAGTATGTACACTAGTTGTTTGATAAAATGCATGAATGAGATATAGTTTCTTGGAGCAATATTACTGTAGACTATGGTAGGTTTTGGAGAGGCAGGGATGCGATAGAGGTATTTCAAAAAATGCAGCAGGCTGGTATGAAGCAAAATCATATTAATTTTGTTGGAGCAATATGACTCTAGACTATGGTAGGTTTTGGAGAGGCAGGGATGTGATAGAGGTATTTCAAAAAATGCAGCAGGCTGGTATGAAGCAAAATCATATTAATTTTGTTGGGGTTCTTGTTGCTTGCAACCATGCAAGCCTAGTTGATGAAGGTTTGCATTACTTTTATTTTATGAGACACTATCATTACATTACCCCATAGGCTGAGCATTATTCCTGCATGATGTATCTACTTGGTCATGTTGGGCACCTTGATAAGGCACTTGATGTGATAATAAAGATGCCATTTGAACTAGATGTTTCTTTGCTTGGTGGTTGTAGAGTGTATTCCAACACTGAAATAGGAAAAATTGCAGTTGAACTGGTTTTTAAGCTTGACCCTCAATGTGTTGGAAATAACATCCTGTTGTCAAACATCTATGTTATTGCAAGTAGGTGGGAAGATGTAGACAAGGTAAGAATAATGATGAAAGATAAAATTGTGAAAAGAAGCCATGGTACAGCTGGATTGAGGTCAATACCAGAGTGCATCCATTTCTTGTAAGATATCGAACACACCCACAAACAGAGTTGATCTATCCAATGCTGGGTAGCTTGGCTATGTAGATGCAAGAAACAGGTTATGAACACTATGAAATTCATTTAATTCTCATTTGTACTACAGAAAGACAGGGATCATTATGAGGTTATTCCCCGAAATAGTAAACTCGTATACCAACAAAGTGGATAGTTGATTGACACCACCAAAGCGAGTGTAGACTCACGATGGATATTTTTAATGAGCATGTCAAAAAGATATATGCTGGAAAGGTATTTCAACATCAACTAGATTGATCAAAAATTCCATGATGATGTTTTAATTTTCATCATAAGGTCTTCTTTATATTTTTAATGGCATTGATAAATGTAGTCTTAGCTTTTGAATCATACCTAGCAGGATCTATGTTTTCAATCATGTTATTTTCTAACATGCTTAGTTTTCTTGTTATGGGTGCAGAAAAAGAGGGGGGGGGGTTCCAACATTCTAGATTCTATGTTGGAGGGGTTGCATCTGTAGCTAGAAAACTTACTATATATAATATAAGATGAATATATGAAGGTAATCTATTAGGTTCTTTGAAGAGATTTAATATTTTTTTGGAAAGATAGATATCAGTGTTTAGTTCAATGCATTAATAGAACTTATTTGTGAATTTATTCATTTATCTTTTTGATGCACTCAATTAGGGCATGTCGCAACTCTAAATGATTATCCATCTATATAGAATTTCTGATGGGATTTTAGTTGCACAAACACTATGATCAAGGTTTGGAATTTGTGTATGGAGGTTTCCACAATAGTCATGTTGTAGAAAATTTATGGGGTTAAACTCTGTTGAATTTCAAAACTTCTTGACATTTCTAATGGACACTCCATGGTCCACTCATCAATAGGGAATTCAAATTAGGCTTTGATATTTTAAGCATTTCGTCTTTCCTCCTATTAAATAATAATTTTAATCATATGTTAGTATTTTTTTCAAAACGGTTAAGATACTTGTCCCCTATTTATTTCCCCTATAGGATCACTCGAGAGTTGGTTCTATCTATCAAAGATTTATTTGAATCTGTGATGATGGGTGGAGTGTCCCATATTGTCCTATTTTTAGGTGGTTGTTGATCACATATTGTTCGATTTTGAGGTATTTGTTGACCATATGCACTAGCTAGTGAAGAAAAGTGCACTACTTGGAGTTATTCTTGGCTTTCTAAAATCATATTTACCTAGTAAAAAGAGCACTCTACACGGAATATATTTTTGGTATCATGTTTGTCCAAGGAAACTCTTCTTTATCCAATCATAGAGGGTGCACTATTTTGGGAGCATCTTTTTTACTTGAACTCATCTTTATCCATTCAAAAAGACCGAGTTGTTGATAGTCTTGTTTTTGGCATGCTTTATCTTTATTTCAGAAGCAAAAGGAGGGTGCACTTGTTGATGGAATGAACTGAGTTTCTTTTTATGCATGCTTTATATCCATGTTATCTCAGGTAGGATGCACCACTTATGTTATGATTAGGCCAATTTTATCCTCTTTTAGTCATCTTTAATCAACACTTGATAGTTAGGAGGAGGGAATATTTTTAGGTTTCCCACATTATGTTCATGTTTTTAGGGAATATTTTTAGGTTTCCCTGTACAAATAAGTAGTTGATGGATGCATTTTGTGGCGTTCTATTTATGCTTCGATCTATTTTAATCAGCTTAAGGGAGGTGCCATTATGAGTGGTATTATCAGTATGTTTTATCTCCAGAACTAAGAGTGAAAGGAACAAATATGGCTTGATAGAAGAAGAATCAAGTTCACTATCTATCAAAGTTTTATCCAAATCCCCTAATGATGGGTGTTGTGTGATGTAATGTCCCCAATTTTGGGTTCTATTGCTCTACAAGTGGAGATGATTGTTGGGATAATTTGATGTTACTAGTGAGCTCACAGCATTAAGACGAGTTTAGAGGATCACTCTTGCCCTGTCAGTTTTTTATTTCGATGCAATTTGACCATTCCCTTAATTTGGGAGTAATATTTAACATAATTTAATTAAATTCTCTAAGGTTGTTATTTTATCTAAATTATCTAAGTGGGCGCCTTAGTGTAATAGCTAGTTTGAATTGGGATGGAAAGCTTTAAATGTTGGGACGATGAAAAGTGACTTCCATTTCTCGGAAATGCTTTAACACAAATAAATCACTTTTTGGAGCAAAAAGGTTAATAAATTATTAAAGTGAATTTTGAGGAAATATTGAAGAAAGAATTATAAAGTCACTTTTTGATTAATTATTGAGTGGGAAACGTGAAAAGGGGATAAAAGAGAATTTGCAGTTCATTCTCTCATGATTCATGACTTATTTTAAAAAAATGGTTTTTGGAGAGTTCTGGTGGCTTTTGGCTCTTTGGATGGAAACACTCACCCTAACTGATTGTGAGAGGGATAGGGTGATTGTGAAAGGGAATATCGATCAAATATTTCATTGTACTTCATTGCAGTGGAAATGAAACATGCATACTTGTAGACTTACCGAAGATTCTCAAAGTTATTCGTGATTTTGTGGATGGTGCACCTGCACGTGGGAATTTTCAGCTTCATATATGTCATGACCACCTACAACTCTGATGAAAAAGGGTTGATTTACTTTACCTTTGCTGAGTATACTGTCATAAATGAAGGTTCTACATTTGGTAGGAAATGTGGGGTTATTATTGTGAAAGAGGCTACTTTCCTTGGGAGGGCGATTTGGAGAAGGAAAAACGGAAAACCATCTTCTAGACAGAACGTAGCTGCCTAGAAGGATGCGGACATTTTCAACTTCATATATCTCATGACCACCTATAGCCATGATTAAAAAGGGTCAATTTAATTCACCTTTGTTGAGTATACTGTCATAAATGAAGGCGCTACACTTGGTAGGAAATGTGGGGCTGTTGTGAAAGAGGGTGCTTGGGAGGGCAATTTGGAGAAAGAAAATGGGAAAACCATCTTCTAGAGAGAAGGCAGCTACTGTTCATCGCTATGCTATGCTTTTCAGAGGACTTTTTGCACTTCCCACATCACCACACAATTCACTTGTGACTTTGGAGAGCTGTTCACTAGCAAAAAAATTCTGTAAGCTAAATACAACCTACAGGTCAGGGAAACAGTGATATTCAGATTTGATTTGATGTGAATAGATTGTTGTTACTTGATAATGTATTTTCATGTTATCCAAATAAGAAATACTTGACATATTTTCCCTTGATGTTAATGCAAAATATCTTATATTCGTGTTCAATTTTTTCTCTGGATAACCATTATATTGAAATTTGAGAGCTGAAACTTGCAAACAAATACCCAACTCTATCTTCAAACATATCTGCAGTAAAATAAGCATAAAATCAGCCCAGATTTGGATAGGGACATTTAAGTGTTGGGAACTATTGCCAAACTATTTGTCGAAAGTTCTGAACCAAAAAAGGCCTCAACATAACAACATTAAACTCCATTACATGTCAGCAGTCTAGTGAATGGATACTACATTAGTCCACATGTCAGTTTCTATTTGGATGCTGCTGAGGTAGCATTGTGTGGGTATTGACACTTTCACCTTGATCTCTAACAGGCTATCTCACTCATGATGTAATTCAAAATTTTGAGACTCAATGATTGAATTTACTTTCAAGTTAGCAACAATTGCATCTGTTAGCCATTTCTTGATATCTTAATCCATTAGTTCCTTCTTGCTGTTATATTTCTTTGCAAAATCTTTATATATTCTTGAAATCATAGAATGAAGAGTATTATTGTTTAATAACTGAGCCTCCTTCCTCAATAGAGCTTCCTGATGTGATAAGCTCTCATACATTTCAGTCATTAGATTGATTCTCTTCTCAATAAGGTCACAATCCATTACTAGTTCTATCATCAATTTTATTTTGTAATTCCAAGCTTTCTGCATTCTGATCGAGTGCATATCAATGGGTAATCAATATCATTGGGCATGTCTTATTGGTGCTCCAATTCCAACAATGGCTTTTGAACAGAATTTAACATAATTTGCTTCAAAGCTAGTATGACCCTGTAGTTTCAAGACCAATTATCTCTATCATTGCAATACTTATGCCCAAGTTCTGAGACCTTTAAGTTAATTTCCAAGCATATTTAAGCAACTTATCTTTTTTAATTTGGTTGTCCATAATTACTCTTTCGCATGCTCCTCAAGGCTGTTCTATCCAGTTAGGTTTTATTTTTATTTTTATTTTTTTTCAATCGATTGCGGAGCAGGTTCTGTAGGGACGTTGGGTGAGGTGGGACATATATACAAAAGGTCTGACAATAATAATTTTTAATTCTTTGAACTTAGAATCCTGGGTTTAAAATTATTTTTTAAAGTTTTTAGCTAATGCAATCCACTTTTCCTCTTGTTTTGACAAGATGCGTGGTTGTCTCATTTAACTTGACTGCATCTGTGACATGATATCTCCATTTTCTTCCTGTCCTTCCCCTGGGATCAGGTTAATCTCAGTACTAATGGCATTTTTTTATCATCTTATTTAGAAACATGGAGATTTAGCAACTAATCATCAAATGCTGGTTGTGGGGTTTTGTGCTTTCTTTTCAATTTCCCCCCTGTTTTGCAATGGTGTCCACTTGAAACATGGAGAAGTTTTAAACATGAACACATTTTAACTCCAAAATTTTTCTACAATTATGATCAAGTCCCTGTCAACTTGAACAATCTGTTCAATGGTTCGGGCAAATTATGCCAGAAGTAAATGTTATGAATGGTGACATTCCTTATGACATATCTTATCACAAGAACAGTAACATACTAAATTCAGGAATCAAGAGACAGGTCAACAAGTTCTTATCTTATTATGTATGGTGAACTTGAAACAATATGTCCACTTACTGATGCCCTTGGGACAATCCAACTAGTTCCAACAGTGGTATATAGCTTGATAATGTTAGACATGAACTGATAAAGGGAGCCAAGTATGATCAGAACTACCTACACATCTAGCATGCAAATAAAGTGTTGTTTTCTAAGGTAGCTAGGCCAATTTGAATATCAGGTCGAGTTTCTACCTGTCAGTGATGCTAGTCCAAAGACTGAATCAATTTCTTGTGTAAGATTTATTAATACCTTTTGCAAGACGAATGAAAATATAATCACATCCTGCTGCTATGATATGTTTGGCATGAGGGATAATTGACAATGGACATAGCAGGCCATGTCAAAGGAAGTAATTTAAATGTTCTATTCATCACCCTAGGTCAGTAAACATAGTAAAATCTACCATGCTACTTTACCAAATAACCTTTAAAGTCAGCTCGTATACAACTAACATAAGAGTGAAGACAAATTATGTCGTTGATTGCTGGTGTATGATAATTTCTCCCTACACCCTAATGGACATATACCTCATCTCAGTCTAGAAGACAACACTACCATGCTACTTTACCAAATAAACCTTTAAATTCAACTGGCATATAGCTAGCATAAGAGTGAATCCAAATTATGAAGTTGATTGCTGGTGTATGATAAGTTCTCCCTACACCCTAATGGACATATACCTCATCTCAGTCTAGAAGACAACACTCCACAAAGGCACCATGTGTCAACTTTGAAAGGCACTCCACAAACCGTCGATGTTGCTTCAATTGGATGACTAACCATTCCACCCCATACAAACCGTCAATGTTGAATGGTGAATTCTATGACACTGAGCTCACTCCGGATGATATCCTTGAAAATGTATGATTAACAATCAGATATATTATTTCAAATCTGGTGTTAATATAACATACATATTCAAAATGCTAAGTTACAATTAAACAAAGAATGAACAACACATGCATCCACAGGTTTCCAGATTTTTTTTGTTAAGGTGTAATGCCCATTTTGTCCAGATTCCCTACCATTCATAGTTAATAGTAAGGTTAAGTCTAGGAATGTTGACAAATATAGAGGGAAAAATCCATTTTTAGGTTAGCGTAATTTTGTCTAGAGGATGATATTAATCCTCAACTGTCCATTTTGGGGTCAGATTTTGTTACAACTATATATACATCTGCATTCTTAATATTATATGCACCCTTGCTATATACATGAGAAAAAATTTCGTATTTGTATCTAATTGTTTGGATTCACATGGATGCACATGAATATTTTTTTTCCATCAAAATTTGAATATTTTATGTATTGTTTGATCAAGTAGTTTTTGTTTCTGGTTTAAACCCAATCGATGGATGCAATTTTTTGTTTTTAAGGTGGAAATTGCCTTTTGTCTAGCTTCAAGAGGATTACAATTGGCCCGAATTGGTCAGGCCCACAAGAGGCCTGTTTTTACCAATACAATGGCACTTAAAAATATGAATCAGTAATTACAACTATTTTTCATTTGGCTAAGTCCATACTCTTCTGTCATAATCACCCAGGACTTGCACTTGGAATTTAACTTGATGAGTAGACTGATATTTCACTTCTAAAATACAACAAAGTATAAATGTCGAAAGCATATGTTAACAAAAAAAAATTGCAAGTGTTAGATGAGATACACAACTAAATTGAGAAACCATCAAATATCAATTGATGGCTCATCTCTTACTTCAAAATTCTGGATCATTTTGAAAAGATCTAAAAATGTATCATTCAATTGACATCTCGCAATCATTTCACTTAAATTTCACTTAACAAATCAGTGCATCCTACATAACTAGTAGTAATATTGGCAAGGCTGAGAACCACCTTCAAAATACCTCTCTCAGCACTAGTTCTCCAGGAAGATGAGACCATCCATAGAAGCCAATCAAAATGATCATCACCTCCTTTACAATGATAGCATATAAGGCTGTGGCCTTAATATTATAAATTAGTAGTCACATATCTCTGATAGTAAGTGTTCTACAAGGGAAGCGTAGCTGCACAGAAAATTGACTATAAAAATTTAGATAGATCCTGAAAAGTGCCTGGCTCTCACTATAATTGTTCATATTCTGCACTCAAAGAATAATCCTGAAAATACCTAGGTAGTGATAAAGATGGAAACCTATCTAAACAACAACAATCTTCAAATCCTAGAATATACAAACACATACTATAGAAAAATAATAACATCAAGTACAAAGATCTCTGCAAAGCCAGTCAGAAACATCTTACCTCCACCTTTTTCGTGGTCCAACTCCAGGCCTGCTTTTACAAAGAGAATTACCTGCAGGGAATCTTCACTTCAATCCCAACAAGTAAGTATGTATAAGCACTTTTCTCTGTTTCTACTCCGTGAAAAAATTAGTAGGTGTCTTAATAATGCAACAGAGGATATAAAATTATTTTGCCATAGCTGCCTGCAATGAAGGATATGTATCAGTTAATGGTGATACCAATTAGTATGACCTAGTTGATTATGATGGACTGTAATTTAAATATTTTGTCCTTCGTATACCCTCTCCAGTATTTTATGTAGCCCATGCACTTATTTCATTCATATATATATATATAGACATGCTTGTGTTGTTTGTTGTACTTGTGAGCTCTTGATGTAACTATATTATAACTCAAAACATATTTAAGGTGAAAAGGAGTAAGATAACTTTTAATAAATAACATAAAACAATTCAAATTAACTTTAATATAAAATAAAACTATCCTTTAACTATTATAGTCAAAACATACTTCAAACACTAAAGGAATAGAACTTAAAACAATTTCAAAACACATTAAAACATAAAAAATGAAACAGTGGGCTGAATGATAGACTGAACTGTGGATCTGAAAGGGGTGATGGAATGATAGTTTAAACAAGTTGTCTGAATGATAGTATGCACAATTAAAATAACAAAAAATAACCTAAATGATCTAATCTTCAACTGAATTCGTGCACATGTGCATTCTAATGCATAAAGGGAGTAAATAAACCTATTTATTAATCAAATTTAACAATGAAATGAACTTAAACAAATTCATAAAAAATCATTATATATTAATAAACAAACTAAAATTCAAATTGCTTAAACTTGGAACAGAAAGGAAATAAATAGAACTGAAATTCTATTCTATCTAATTGCAAAAACTAAACCATAAACTGGAAATGAAAGGACTGAAAGTAAATTTGAAATCAAACTATGCGCACAGTTAACTATTTAAATTTGGAAATAAAATTGCATTATAGGAAATAAATGAGATAAACATTTACAACAATCTAATGAAAACAAACTAAACTAGCTATAACAGAAAGAAAAGAACAAAATTACACAAAAGAATGAACCTTTGGTTGATGAGGGGCCCTCTCAGCAATCAGGGTTGTTTCCTCGTTAACCCTTACTCAAACAAAATCATCCACAACAAATCATATGGCTCTATTAAAATGATGGAACAGAAATACAAAATTCTTCTCTTCAAATGACTATCTAGCAAATAAAATGATCAACTCTCTAATTCTGCACATGGAGGTGTTTATATACAATGTTTACAGGGATGAGAAAGTTGACCCTTAGTGGTCGACTTCTCTCTAGATGTAGTCAATCCATAAAGGCGTCTAACTAATAAAAATCCAATGCACAACATCTTCCTCCTTTAGTGCACGTCAGCTTTCTTCATTGGACAGTGTAACACACATGCTCCCTCTTCAGCGTGGTTGGTTCTCTTCAGCATGCGTAATGTGGCACAAAGCTCCTTCCTTAGCATGGCTTGTGGAGTGGTGTTGAACAAGGGAGAGCACACGGATCTGAGCCTTCTAGAATGCGGGCTAATACATCAACCCAATGCGTGGACTATTGGTGAGGTGTCGATGAAGGAGGTTGCAGGATGGAGGATCGTTTAGAATGAGATCTTCATTCCCCGGATGCGTGGACAGTAAATAGTTCGTAGGTTGTTTCAATTTTTTTAATGCCTGAAATCAATTCTCAACAGTGTGCAGTTTGGTTAGCAATCTGGATGAAAAGCTGAACATCGAGCTAGATTGTGAGTTGGATATGTTGGGCACATATCTAGGATGAATGCGATGTCTGTTTGTTGGTGCGCTTAAGGACTATGGTCTGCAGCAACAACATTTCAATGCCTGGAAACCTTGCCAATGAGTATTGCGCAGTGAGCTGGATGATGAGCTGGACATGTTGTGCGAATGGCAAGCTGAATGAGTGCTTGTTGTTAATTCATCCAAAAATATTATATAACCAACAAACAAATATACAAATCAATTAATATATCAAATATGCTTCAATAATGTCAATTTTAATCAATAAAATCATAAAATGATAATAATGAATGAATTTTATATAAACCTTAAATTCATACATACCTGGGGTTAAATGGTGATCTGTGTGGTAGAATATATATAACAAGATAACAAAACATATGTTTAATTGAGTAATTTAATTGCCAAAAATGATAACAAATATGGGATCAACACCGATCTTAAAATATACATCTATCTTGTCATATAACTTCTCCACATATTTCTTTCAATGCTCATCATATTTTCATGCAGGTATGATGTTTCTTCATGATGAAAAACCCTATAACTCAACAATTATTGTTCTAGATATTGTAATGTTGCATTAAACTATGGCGATTTATCTAACCAAATTCCCAGCTTCGTATACAAAATATGGTTTAAAAAGGGATTTCTAAGTTCTTTATCATTCCAATAATATTGCAATGATACACGAGTTTATTTCCAGACTTGTCGAAGCCTCAGAAGTGTATGTGGATAAAAATGGTATCTAAAGCTTACAACACACAGAGAAAACCCAACCAAAGGCTTCAGACAATCCCACGCAGGTGTTTCTTTATCCTTGAGCTATTTAAAGTAGTGTTCTCCCACATATATTTTAATAGCCTCTGCTGGCTTTTGTGAGTTTGATCCACAAAGGATCTGTTTCCCAAATTGGAAAACAAGATAGGTGGTAGAAAGAAAAGGAAAAGCAAATATAAATATGAAAGTAATCCTAATCTAAATCTAAGCTTCCTAAAGTAGATTTTGAATTGATTTGAAGGTGAACCAGAAGTGTAAGTAGACAAGTATTTTTCATCCAATCAACAAAAATGTAAATTAGATTAAGAACTCATCATCCAACTCATAGATAATTAATAAAAATCAATTAATCAGTGACTTAAGATTATATCATTCTGAATTAATTTGCATATCATATGTAAGTTTAAAAACAAACACATTTTTGCTGCAAAATGTCACTGTTCAATCACTTGCAGAAATAGATAAAGACAGTTAAAAAGAATAAATTCCTTAAAGCTTTATCAATGCATTTACAAATAACTAAGATAAATCTGAGTTAGAAATAAACACATTTAATGATTTCAAATAAAAAAAAACATCATCTGACCATTTGAAACAAGGAAAACTGAGATCTTTTAAAGAAATTCAATCAGACCAATGATGAGAGATAGGAAATAGCAATATTATAATATTTCAAAATTCAGCAAGAAATTACATAAACTTTATGAAAAACCAGAGGTGTTTTTCAGTCTCTCCTGTACCAATATTTCCTTATCCAAAAGTCCCTTAATACATTCGAGAACTACCTCTTAAATAATTATTACAAAGAATGAATGTCCCTCAAAAGGGGATAAAAAATCTAAACAAAACTAATATCCCCAAGAATATCTCCATATTTTCCAAATGCGTAACAATTCCTCAATATTAGGGTATCTGGCGGATTCAATGCTAAGTTGGGCATTGCATTTGTGATGTTCCATTTCATTTTTATCGAGTTTATGCCCAAAAAAAATATAGATGTGGATATTTCCTTCAATTGTGAATGGTCATTTGATCAACTGATCTACATCATCTATGTTGACATGATCAAGATCCTTGATATTCTATTTTGCCTCATCTCTTCTCTGTTCCACTTGCTCAATCATTAACCCAGGTTCTTTATCAATGAGTACCATTACAGAAAAAGATAATTCATCCATGAGATTGTCTGCAGCATACCACCTTCTACTACAAGTGGCCTATATTTTATTTATGGCTTCAACAACAGTTTCATCTAAATCCTGCCAGGTTCTTAAGATAGTTCTAATATTCTTGAACTGGAAGTTAGTGAAAATGGTTACATTGTTTGGCTTATCTTTCATGTACCCTTGCCAGCCTGTAACTTCATCATAGGATTTTGAAGCTTGTTTCCTTTTTTCAATCAGATCTTCTGAAACAATAGAAATTTTATCAAAAGTCACGTGAGTGTAAAAAATGTTATCTAAGGTTTTAAACAACTCACTAACTAAATTATGGTTCTCCCTATTGGTACGAAGAGCTAGCTCCTTGAAATCGTCTTGAGAAAATTTAGAAAATGAAGATGAAGATGCACTTGCAGTTGCATCTTTATACTATTTTTCCAACAAAGTTACCTTCTGTACCAATGTAGCATCGATAACCTTTTCTCTATGTAAATCATCATGAAGAGCAACATTCCTCACTTGTAATTCATCATACCTATATTCATGTTTTCTTTTGACTTGTTCCATCTCCTCCTTTAATCTGACAATTTCTTCCTTCTGCTTATTGAATTCTCTATTCAAAGTATTGACATCATCAAAATTATCTCCAGTAAATGCCCCTAAAACAGATGCAGCATTAGTAGCATCCACCTATGGATCACATGATCCTTGAGTCCATTCAATTTCATTTGAAAGGGATGTATCCACATCACTATGATCTCTACTTATTTTCTTTCCCCTCTTCACCACTGAGTTATCAACTTTGCTATAACGATACTCTCCCGAGGATATTACAAATTCTTCATTAAACTCATCTATCATCTCATCAATGGGGGGCACATTAATACCTGTAGATATTAGAGAGGAGGTTTGAGTCACAATATGAAAGGGCATGGACATAGTAATATGAGAAGTAAGTGGAGAGGAAGCACTACTATTATGAGTAAGAGTCACTTCAGGGGTTGAAGAATTGTAAGGAACATAAGTTTCAATGGATGAAACTTGGAAGGTGGTGGCTCTAAGTGATGAAGGTGGTAGTGTTAAGGTTTTTTCATGAACAGGGGATGATACTGAACTAAAAGAAGGAATATGCAGAGGAACTTTAAAAACTGGAGGTATAGTGGAAGATGAAATGAGCATTTGTAAAGAAGCAGGTAAAATGGAATCGGGTAAACATGTGGCATCTTGATATAACTGAGTCATAAAGGGTGTCACGGTAGAACCAATAGACAAGGAAGATAAGGCTATGATTGATGAGAGGAGTAAAGAAGAATTTGATGGTCCAAGATGAATAGAAGGTTGTGATTGTGGGAGAGCTGATGAGGATTTCCCATTGTTGCCATTAAACAAATTTATAAATTCATGTAAATCATTACCATTCCCAGTTTCCACAGTGACAGGCACATGGGATATCCTTTCATCTTCTTCCTCTAAATGGGTCAAATCAATAGTAGAAGTAGGGATGGATGAATCTTGAACCTTCAACTTTTTGAATGGCTTCTCCTCAATCTGGTTTGTTCAAGTTGAGCTTTCTCAACAATTGTAGTCACCTAAGTAGCTTCTGCTGGTTGAGAAGTTGTAATTTCTTGAGTATCCAATGCTGAAGTCATCATGTTCATATTCTGTTTGATCTGCTCTGAAGTGTATAAATAGGCTTTAAATTGCTGATCAACAGATGCCTATGGTATTTCTGCCATGGGGCTTTTCCGTTTGTCTACAGCCGAACTAGTTTCTATGCGTTTATATTTGGCTGCTTGAGCCTCCTTAGCTTCTTTGTCTTTCACCATATTTTCTTGAATGTCTAATTCCATAGCCTTATAGTGTCAAACCTAGTCCCTGATTTCCTTCTGGTATAGCAGGATTTGAATTTGTTCTTATTTACCTTTAGTCCTTGCCAAAACTTCAGAGAAAGTATCAACCCCTTGATAGATGAAGTCATATGGGGCTTCTTCATGAGTGTACTTGGCTTTGAAGTGATTATGCTTAAGGTGAAAATCAACAATCCCCTTGGGATCATGTTGTCTCTTACTGGAAAAACCCAGCTTGAGAGACACTATGTAGTCACTAAGTTCAGACACCTAGGTGGAGGTTGGTATGCTCAAAGATCCAAGAGTTAGAGGAAAGTTGGGCTAGACTTTCCTTTTAGGCGTTGCACACTTCTTATATATTCCCTCGACGACTATTTGAAATGAGATTTCTTCAAGAACTAACCTGTCAGGAACAACCTTTGGTAGCATATGAGCAACATTGTTGCCAAATATTCTAATGTATGTGAATGAATCACCTACATACCAATATGCCATTATGTCTATAAGGGTTTTGGCTTCAGGGGAGAATGCAGGAGCTTCGTTCAGTGAAAATTAAGAAGTAGACCCGGCTGAGGAAGCTCTCACAAATGTCATAGAATCTAGTCACATAATTGGTATCCCAGAACTCCGAATGGTAAATGTGCACAGGTAAGGCTGGTAGTACCCAACTCCATCCCATATTCAGATAATGAAACTCAACACAAAAAATGTCCACAATATACACAAAGAAGAAGAAGTTGGGTTTCTTCTTGGAGATAGCTTTTTGAAATTCCTGTATGGTTGTTTTGAGTCCTAAATACAGAATTGAATCCCATGGGAGGGATTCTCCTGTGGTTATTACATGATGGGAAATCGGGGCCCATTCTTCCTTGAAGTAGGAGCAGTTAGGGAGACCGTAGATCCTGCACAACATTGCTACAAGTAGGGAATAGGGTTCCTTAAACCATTCAATAGGATAGAGTTCCTCTTTCCTTTGAGAGAATTTACATGATTCAGACATTCAGGACTTCAGAATTTGGTCAAAATTGTACCTGGACTTAGCAACCTTGACAAAATTGGCATTAAGGAGCTGCTTGAAAGGTTTGAGAGAATAAATATTTACAAAAGTCTTAGAATAGAAATTGGCGAGTAGAAATCCATTATTGGTATTAAAAGAGCAGCCTTTTGGATTGGCGTGGTCAATAATCCATCTTATTGCATCATTGTAAGGGAGAACTGTAGGTCTTGTAACAATCATGTGGATGCCAAAATCCCTAATTCTTTCATAAATGTATTGGTCATCTTGAAAGTCTGAAAGGTCATTGTTGTAAAAAATGGAGTAGATTCGAGACCAATCTAACTGATAGGTTTCGCTAACCCGGCCACTCGTATCAGAGAAGACACCAAAATTCAGGTCTTTGGTCAGCATGCCTTTCTGAAGGTTTTTGCACCAGGTAATTCGAGGTGTTTTGGAGGTTGACTTGTTCTGTTGGATGCATAAACCATATATTAAAACCAATTTATATAGGAACAACATTAAGCAATTCAAATTTGGAAAGGAAAATCGAAAACAAACCTGAAACTGGTGTGGATAATGGTGAAATTGCTTAGTAAAAAAATCAAGGTAAATTCACGCAGCACAACAAGTTACAGTGGTAAAAATAGTGAATAAATCATAAATAAGACGGACATATATATAATTCCCGGGAAATAATTCAGACCATAGGATGAGGATGAAAACAACGGTTAAGATCAGACTTTGCGGGATGCGGGATTAAATCATGACAAAATCCAAATTTTATTAACCATTCCATAACCCACATTCCGCAGTTTGTAGGATGTAGGATGCAGGTTGCGGAATCACAAAACAACAAAGCTTTATTCAAACTGTCCGCATCCCACATTCCGCACTTTGCAGGATGCGGGTTGCGGAAACACACAAACCGAATGACATAAAAAACGACACCCTGCACCTCGCATTCCTCACTTATGCGAGATGTAGGTTGCGGGTTAACCAAAGCATATCCATAAAAAATTCTCCTGCATCCCGCATTCCACATTTGTGGGATGCGGGTTGCGGGAAGAGGAAGTTCAAGACATATGACTAAAAATTCCCGCATTCTGCAACTTGTGGGTTGCAGAATCACAAAACCACACCAAACAAAACTAACTTTCCGCATGTTAAAAACACACAAATCAAGTATGGATTTTGGGAATTTTGGTTAAGTTAAAAATCCCATAAGTCAAGAAAATGTAATAGAATCCAAGAATGGACGAAGGACTCTACTAAGTTACCTTTGCATATGAAATTGGGCTCCCGTGTGAGAATAACATGGGATCTATTGTATCTATAACAAATGGCGACTGGATGGAAGAGCTAGTTATCTCTGCAAAACAATAAAATTTTCTAATCAAACCCGTCAGTAGACAAATGATCAGCTTGGGACTACACAAATTGTTCATATAAGAATGCAACCAATGAAGAATTATCAAATAATGATTAAAGCGTTTCTATCCATGGTCATTTTAAAGATAATGCAAATTTGATTCAAATGTCATGGAGGATAAGGATCACTAGGCCTCAGGCTAACACAGGCACGCAGTTTAGGTTGAACCTGGGATCAGACCTTAACAATTTTGGATCTTCACACATAGGCCACTGAAGTCATCATTCATTTCTTCTTCCTTTTATTTTTTTTATTTTTATTTTTATTTATATTGTATTGACATAGAAGCACCACCCCATGTTCTGGTGATCAGTGCCATTCACAAACCTGATCTGGAAATTGAACAAGCTGAATCAGTAAGGATACCTCTTGTCTTCTAGCTATATGGCTGAAAGCAATTATCATGGCTTTGGAACCATCTGGTGATAATTTTAGTCCAAAATTAAGTCCATGATCATAGTAAGGCTGGCCTTAGATAGGAGCCCCTTGTCCTTATGTACAATAATCTTCTTTTTTGGAACAACTGGGGTTTTACTTGTATATGGATTTCAAGACACTACCATGGCTAGGTGTCTACATAATGGCAGCATTACTCATCGATGTTGTGCATATCATGAATAGTTGACCTATGATAGTATCTCCCATCTTCTAGAAAACTGGAAGCCACCTCTCCAAATCATATGGCAAATATGTCATTCCACTAGGCATCTATGAACCTAATGAGCTCGCTCGTGATGAGACCCCCCATCTTGCAATTCACATAATAGAATTATATGGCCATGATTGAATTCCAAAAGGGTAATACTGACCAGGTTATAAAAGTATGCTGTAGTGCTCTAATGATACCTTAGACAAGACAAACCTCTGCTTCCATGACCTTCATCACAAGAGTTAAAGCAGATAGGATATACTAACTGGGATGAGAGCGCATTAATTCAAAATTTTGTAATCATTGGTTATCATTCACACATAACAGATCCTGATACAAGTTAAGTAAGATGGAAACTGACGATTTGGTTAAGGTTAAGAGTATTGAGTATTGAGAAAGACTGATTTCCCATCATTTCCAGATGTGTAGAGATTACCAAAAGTCTACTAGTATCAAGAAAACACTCAGAAAATAGAAAGAAAAATAACACATCAAACCTATGTATAGGGTTGAAGAATATCTTCAAACGAAATACTTTTTAAGCAAGAAAAAATTCATTGGGTAGGTGTCAATGACTCCTTCTAGTGTTTGTAACCGAATAGTACTAGTACCAATCTTTTCTGTAACAATGAATGGTCCTAGCCAAAGGTGTTGGAACTTGGTATACTATAGGTTGTATTTGTGTTTCTTGTCCCATATTAACACTAAATATCCCTTCGAAAATTCTCTATCAGAGGATGAATTTTCATCGAACCATTTTTTCACCAACTGTTGGTGTTGATAGAATGTGTTCTTGGTTCTTTCCCTATCTTCCTCTAGCTTGAGAAGATAATCAATCCTCTGCTGTAATGGAGAACAATCATTCTCTTGGATGGATTGGGCTAGCTGCAAGGAAGGGATGGTGAGATTAGCTGGTAGGACTGCTTCCTTGCCATAAACTAGGCAATAAGGGCAGTTACCAATGGATACCTTTGGAGTGATTCGATTTTCCCAAATAGCATTATAGAGTTGGGTATGCCAATTTTTGTGATGTGAAGCCACTGTCTTTTTTAGGATTTTTATCTAGTTTTTGTTGGAATATTCTGCAAGCCCATTTCCTTGAGGATAGTAATTAGTAGAAATTTAAGCTTGATCCCCTTTTCAAGGGCGTAGCTAGTCAGGTCAATGGATTGGAAGTATGATGCATTATCAAAAATGAGAAACTTGGGGGTGCCAAACCTAGTGACTATCTAGTTTTCGAGAAAGGAAATCACTTGGTTTGTGTTACACAGTCTTAGAGGGACATCTTCAACCCACCTAGTGAAGTAATTAGTGGTTGTCAAAATATATTTGTGCTGTAAATAATATACAGGGTTGATAGGTCCAATGAAATCAAATCCCCACTGCTGAAATGGGAATTGGATTGCTACTGGCTGCAAAGGGAAGGCAGGTTTCTTGACTTTTCCAGTGCACTTTTGGAAAGGCTCACATCTTCTGACATATTCATGAGCATCTCTGAATAGGGTGGGACAATAGTATCATTCCTAGATGATTTTGTGAGCCATTGTATCACCTGAGAAATGATCACCCACAGGCCCTGCATGAAATTGAAAAAGGAACTCATCATTCTGGTCCTTTTCTAGGCATCTAACGAAAACTCCATCATAATTCTTTCTAAACAAAACATTATCAATAAGTTGATCAGGGGAATATTTCAGCCTTAATGCTCTATGTTTCTTAGGATCTAAGGTTTCAGGAGAAAACTCGTTATGAATAAAGAACTTGATGTGATCATACCATTCAGATGTCGTTGTTTCGAGTGCATTAACAAAACCTGTAGGTATTGTCTCTTCCTGTTCCCAATCAATGTGTTGATATTGATGATATTTTGACTTGGAGGTAAGCTGACACAAACCTTTTCCTCTGAAAATATTCATAGGTTTGATATCCAGATAATATTATTGTAAGGCCGTCATCCAGTGAGCCCTTTTTTCTCCCAACTCCTTTTGGACGAGGACATTGCAAATGGCCTCATACGGGACAATCACCTTGGTCCTTGACTTCAAAAGATAAGGGCTATAATGTTTTATTGATTTATATATCATGTAGGCATGTTTGTTAACTTGGGAATAGTTGAGTTCAGCTCCTTTAAATGTCAAACTCATGAAAGAAATGGGGATCTCAGCATCCCCATGATTTTTCTGTGTTAGGACAGCTGCATAAGAAAAATCAGTAGCAAAAGTAAAAAGTATGAAATCCTTAATGAAATATGGAGACATAAGAGAAGGTGATTTTGCTATGGCTTTCCTGATTTCAGTAAACACATTCTTCTATTCATCGGACCACTTAAATGGTACATCTTTTTTAACTAAAAATTGTAGGGGTTTAATGACTTGGGAAAAATTTGGAACAAATCTACGGACCAAATTGATCTTACCCAAGAATGACTGCATTGCCTTTTGGGAGTTAGGGAGGTCTATATTGGAGATTGCTTCATGTTCCGGATCAATGATCGTACCTTCCTTTGAGACGATGAAACCCAACAACTTACCTTCCATCACAACGAATATGGACTTCTTGGGATTGAGGGAAATCCCAAATTTCTTGCATCTTTCCAATACCTGTCTCAAAGCAAATAAATGGTCTTGTCATTTTTTAGAGTAAATGGTTACATCATATAAATACACAATGACAGAATTATGGATGAATCCCCTGAAAGCTATATCCATAGCCCTCTAGAATGTGGATCCTACATTTATTAGCCCAAACAACATTTGTCTGTCTGCAAATGTTTCCCAAGGGGTTCAGAAGGTTGTTTTAATTTGTTCGTCAGGGGAAACCAGGATTTGGTTGTAACTTGAAAAACCATCTAACAGTGAGAACATCTTAGATCTGGAAACTTTTTGTAAAATCTACTCCATCGGAGGGATACGATAATTGTTTTTCTCATAGGCTCGGTTCAGGTTTCTGAAGTCTACGTAGAGTCTAATTTTCCCATTATTATTTTGAACAGGTACTAATTTAGTGATCCACTACATATTCCTAATGGGAAATATGATCCTGGCCAAGAGTAGCTTATCGATCTCTTTCTTGAAAAAAAGGATCTAAACTGGGGTGCATTTTCCTCAGTTTTTTGTTGGTATGGTTTTACCTCAGGTTTCATCAGGATGTTATGGTGCATGACACCGGTGTCGAAAGTCATGAGTTAATTATATGTCTAGGAAAACACGTCTTTAAATTCCCTGCATAATTTAATAAAACTGCTTCTTTCATCACAGGAACAATGAATTCCAAGATTGATAAGACGAGGGTCTTGTCCTGTTCCCAAATTGACAAGGGTGTAATTCAGGGTTGAGCTTTGGGTATTATAGTTGGTCATCTATCTAAATTGATCTTGCAAGTTGTAAAACTTTTCTAAACTGATGACAGAATTGGGGATGATATTGGACGGGTCAGATAATGACTTTTCATGATCAGCTTCGTCAATGGCCATACCTTCAAAGGTGTCTTGGGCTGAAAGGAAGTCTAGTATTTGGTGATCGTCATTGAACACTTTCCAATTGGTGACGTTGTCTAGTATGGAAGGTCTGTACATCAATTCAAAAGAGAAAGTTTGCAGAGACAAACCTGCAGGAGGGATTAGTCTAGATGTATGTTGGATAATAAGTCAACATCGAAGTTGTGTGATCTGGGAACAATTTTGATATTAAATGCCAAAAAGGAGTTAGTCATATCTATGATCAACCTTTGATAATTGAACAAGCGTGGAAATAAACAATGTATTTGATTTCGTACCTATTTTACTATGATTTCAGAGTCTCCTACACATTCAATTTCTCTCGCTCCCATATCAATAGCATTCGTGAGTCCTTGGACCAATGCCTCATACTCAGCTACATTGTTAGTACTTTCAAACTCCAATCTACATGTGATCATTGTTTTGATCCCTTTTGGATCAATAAGTACACATCCTGCACTTGCTCCATCCTTAGATCTAGAGCCATCAAAAAAGAAAGTCCAAATAACAAGATTAATTCTGAAGTTTGTATTTACATCATAAACATTATGTACAATAGTACTAGATAATGGCACAGAAGTAAGATGAGTAATTTGAGACTATTTCTGTGAATTTGTTGTGCGATAAACATCAACAAGTAGGTCTCCAAAGAATGTATCAAATGAAAAATGTTCAATTTGATTATTGAAAAAGGAGACAGATTCATTAGAACCATCGAGATCAGTTATGGTTTTTTTCATGAATGGTTCTCTGTCAACTTTGAGTTTGTTAGGATTCCTGTTAAGGGGTAACCACAAGTGAGACCAATTGGTTGCAAAGTAACCTCTCAGTTTTTCTGAGCAATGTCGACTTAACCACATACCGTAAGTCTCTAGGATATCTGCAATCATAATATCAATAGTTTGATGAATTCAGGGATATGTAGATAATATGAGTAGAACATTATTCAATATTCCTACAACTTTAACCTTGGATCTGTCTAATTGTACATTTTGGATAGGACAGGTTTCCCACATAGCATTCATATTTTTACACATAGAAAGAGGCATGAAATTAGATGAAGCACCCGAGTCTACCATGAAATTATGTACATTCCTGTTAAATATTTAAAAAGTAAGTAAGAAGGGTGGAGTGCCCTTGCTTCTAGGTTTTGGGTGCTTTGGTCGGGGAGTATAGTCAAGATTGTTATTATGAGCTTCTTGAGGTTGTTTTATGATCATGTTTTTGGGCAAGGAATCCCTTATGGAATGGATTTTGAGAAGGTCAAATAAATATATGTTTTCCTTGACCCTTTTTAGATCCTCGACCAAATTGTATTATGGCTCAGGAATGAGGGTGTCTTTCTGAGTTTGAGTTTTACCTTTGCTGGGGGCCTGTGTCGGAGGTGATGATTTTTGTAGAGGTGATCCTTTAGATCTAGTATTGTGAGTGTGTTTTAGGTTGAAAAATGTGTTAGGTTCTTCTTCCTCTTCTTCTGAAAAGAAACTCACATTGCTGACCTGCAGGTCATCTTCTTCCTCTTATTGGAGAGGTTGCGTATCTTGAGTGGACTGATATTCATAGGATTCAGGAATGTCTGGTGTTCCTGCAGCTAAGGATTTCATGACAGAAAAGATCTCTTATGAGGTGAACCCCTCGCTAGGACTTGGAGGTGGTGGATTTTGAGAAGGTTAATTGGGTCTCCTAAAAGGTGGCCTATTAAATCCTCTATTGTTGGACTAATTTTCATTGTTAGTTTTCTTGAGATCTAGCATCTTATTAGACATTCTTTGGAGGAGCTTCTTCACTTCACTCATGTTGAATGGATCTTGACTGGTAGTAGAGGGTTTAGGAGATTTGTCACTTCTCTTGCACAGGGTAGACGCCTGTTCAGATGAGGTGTCAAGGTTTTCCTTGAGATAGAACATGTCCCTTTCGACTTGTATTTCTTTAGAGAAGGAATCCTACAAGGACTCCTTACGGGCCCAACCCACATGGCTATTTGGGTTGGGAGACCCTTTATATAGTATGCTACCAGTAACTCCTCAACATGAAGTACTGTATTTCAGATCCTATTCTTTAAATATGAAAACCGATGGTTGTAATCTTTGACTCTTTGTTTACCCTTAGTATTCATGGAATAAAGCTCTATGACTAACTCCTCTGGGGTCTTATCATCCCCAAATTTTTGATTGAAGAGTTCAGAAAACACATCCCATGATGGGATGGAACTAGCTTCTAATGCAAAATACCAGATAGAAGCCTTTACCTTAAACATGTAAGGGGACATTCTGCAAACCACATCCTCATGTATGACATTCCTAAGTCTGATGGATTGCATAAAATATTTGATGTGGTATTCCACAAGGATTTTTTCATCTGGATTAAATTTTAGAAGCCACTTATTAGGGTTTTTAGGAAACCTATGCTGATCGCCTAAAACAGACACGGTATCCCCATCCAACCAAGGCCTATTATGTTTTTCCTTAGCCATAGGGATAGATTCTTCCAATCAGTCTGAAGATTCAAAATCTGACGATTTTTCTGAGGAAGATGAAGAAGAGGGAGGATATGGGGGTGTCCTTTTGCTCGGATGCTATGTCAAGGAGTTTCTAAATCCTGAGAAAAGGAACCTAGATCTAACCTGGGAGTAGATGGTTCACTGAAAAGGTCATGACCTCTCTCAGTGTTTTGGTCACCTGATTTTAGATTATCTTCATTATTGTTTTGGGGAAGGTATCGGGTTTGATGTTCTTCAGTGAACCGTCTTCGAATCTCAGGAACATTATGGGAATTACCCTTCAACAATTGTTCAACTGTGATGGGTGATACAAGAGCGTATCTGTCTGATGGGGTAGTCTGTTCTTGTCCAGGGGTAGCTAGGACAGCATTTGAACCTTGTGTTATTTTCTCCCCTGACGTATACGCATGGGCGTGTCTATGAGTGATAATCAGATCTCTTGCTGGAGGAGGTGTTTGAGTATTTCGTTTAGGGACGGAGGTTTAGGCCCTCCTTCTAGTGCCATTTGTTGAATCCTCATAAGTGTATGTGGCTGAAAAGGGTATATAAAGCTTACAACACATGGAGAAAACACAACCAAAGGCTTCAGAAAATCCCATGCATGTATTTCTTTATCCTCAAGCTGTTTAAAGTAGTGATCTCCCACGGATATTTTAATAGCCTCCGCTGGATTTTGTGAGTTTGATCCACAGAGGATTTTTTTCCCATATTGGAAAACAAGATGGGTGGTAGAAAGAAAAGGAAAAGAAAACCTAAATATTAATGTAATCCTAATCTAAATCTAAGCTGCCTAAAGTGGATTTTGAATTGATTTCCAGGTGAACCAGAAGTGTAAGTAGACAAGTATTTTTCATCCAATCAACAAAAATGTAAATCATATTAAGAACTCATCACCCAACTCACAACTAATTAATAAAAATCAATTAATCAATGACTTAAGATTATATCATTATGAATTAACCTGCATAGCATATGTAAATTTAAAGACAAACACATTTTTGCTACAAAATGTCACTATTCAATCACTTGCAAAAATAGATAAAGACAGTTAAAAAGAATAAAATCCTTAAAGCTTTATCAATGCATTAATAAATAACTGAGATAAATCTGAGTTAGAAATAAACACATTTAATGATTTCAAATTTAAAAAAAAAAGCATCATCTAACCATTTGATACAAGGAAAATTGAGATCTATTAAAGAAATTCAATCAGACCAATGACAAGAGATAGGAAATAACAATACTGTATTATTTCAAAATTCAGCAAGAAATTACATAAACCTTATTAAAAACTAGAGGTGTTTTTCAGTCTCTCCTATACCAATCTTTCCTTCTCCAAAAGTCTCTTAATACATTCGAGAGCTATCTCTTAAATAATTATTACAAAGAATGAATCTCCCTCAAAAGGGGATAAAAAATCTAAACAAAACTAATATCCCATAAAATCTCTCCATTTTTTCCAAATGTGTAACAATTCCTCAATATCAGGGTAACTGGTGGATTCAATGCCAAGCTGGGCATTGCATTTGTGATCTTCAACTTCATTTTTAGCCAGTTTATGCCAAAAACAAATATAGATGTGGATCTTTCCTTCAACTGTGAATGGTTGTTTGATCAATCGATCTACATCATCTATGCTGACATGATCAAGCTCTTTGATATTCTCTTCTGCCTCATCTCTTCTTTGTTCCACTTGCTTAATTATTAACCCAGGTGGACATGCTTTATCAATGTGTACCATTGTAGGAAAAGATAATTCATCCATGAGATTGTTTGCAGCATACCACCTTCTACTACAAATGGCATGTGCTTTCTTTATGGCTTCAACAACAGTTTCATATAAATCCTCCTAGGCTCTTAATATAGTTCTAATCTTCTTAAATTGGAAGTTAGTAAAAATGGTTACATTGTCTCGCTTATGTTTCATGTACCCTTGCTAGTCTGTAACTTCATCATAAGCTTTTGAAGCTTGTTTCCTTTTTTCAATCAGATCTTCTAAACCAACAAACATTTTATCAAAAGTCACATGAGTTTCAAAAATGTTATACAAGGTTTTAAACAACTCACTAACTAAATTATGGTGCTCCCTATTGGTCTAAAGAGCTAGCTCCTTGAACTCCTCCTAAGAAAATTTAGAAAACAAAGACGAACTTTGCACTTGCAGTTGCATCTTCATATTTTTTTTCCAACAAAGTTACCTTCTGTACCAATGTAGCATTGGTAACCTTTTCTCTCTGTAACTCATCATGAAGAGCAACATTCTTCACTTGTAATTCATCATAATTGTCTTCATGTTGTCTTTTGACTTGTTCCAGCTCCTCCTTTAATCTGACAATTTCTGCCTTTTGCTTATCGAATTCTCTATTCAGAGTATTGAAAACATAAAAATTAGCTCCTGTAAAATCCTCTAAAACAAATGCAGCATCAGTAGCATCCACCTATGGATCACCTGATAGTTGAGTCCATAAAATTGTATTTGAAAGGGATGTATCCACATCACTATGATCTTTACTTCTTTTCTTTCCCCTCTTCACCACTGACTTATCAGCTTTGCTATAACGACACTCTCTAAGAGATATTACTAAGTCTTCATTAAACTCATCTCTCATATCATCAATGGGCATACATTTATACCTATAGATATCAGAGAGGAGGTTTGAGTCATAGTATGAGAGGGTATGGACATCATAATATGAGAAGTAAGTGGAGAGGAAGCACTACTATTATGAGTAAGAGTCACTTTAGGGGTTGAAGAACTGTCAGGAACATAAATTTCAATGGATGAAACTTGCAAGGTGGTGGCTCTAAGTGATGAAGGTGGTAGTGTTGATACTAAACTAAAAGAAGGAATATGCATAGGAACTTTAAAAAATGGAGGTACAGTGGAAGATGAAATGAGCATTTGTAAAGAAGCAGGTAAAATGGAATCGGGTAAACATGTGGCATATTGATATAATTGAGTCATAAAGGGTGTCATGGGAGAACCAGTAGAGAAGGAAGATAAGGATATGATTGATGAGAGGAGTAAAGCAGAAGATGATGGGCTAGGATGAACAGAAGGTTATGATTGTGGGAAAGCTAATGAGGATTTTCCATTGCTGCCATTAAACAAATTCTTAAATTCCTGTAAATCATTACCATTCCCAGTTTCCACAGTGACAGGAACAGGGGATATCCTTTCATATTCCTCCTTTGAATGGGTCAAATCAATAATAGAAGTAGGGATGGATGAAACTTGAACCTTCAACTTTTTGAATGGCTTCTCCTCAATCTGGGTTTGTTCAAGTTGAGATTTCTGAACAACAGTAGTGACATGAGTAGCTTCAGCTAGTTGAGAAGTTGTAATTTCTTGAGTATCCAATGCTAAAGTCATCCTGATCAACTTTTGTTTGATTTGCTCTGAAGTGTGTAAATAGGATTTAACCTGCTGATCAACATATGCCTATGGTATTTCTCCCATGGGGCCTTTCCCTTTGTCTGCAGCTAAACTATTTTCTACGGGTGTATCTTTGGCTTCTTGAGCCTCCTTAGCTTCTCTATCTTTCACCATATTTTCTTGAATGTCTAATTCCATAGCCCTGTAGTGTCGAACCCTGTCCCTGATTTCCTTTTGGATTTTACTTTCTTCTTCTTTACCTTTATCCCTTGCTAGAACTTTAGAGAAAGTATCAACCCCTTGATAGATGAAGTCATCTGGGGCTTCTTCATGAGTGTAGCCGGCTTTGAAGTGATTCTGCTTAAGGTGAAAATGAACAATCCCCTTGGGATCATGCTGTCTCTTACTGGAAAAACCCATCTTGAGAGACACTATGTGGTCACTAAGTTCAGAGGCCCAGGTGGAGGTTGGTATGCTCAAATATCCAAGAGTTACAGGAAAGTTGGGATATAGTTTCCTTTTAGGCATTGCACACTTCTTATATATTCTCTTGGCAACAGTTTGAAATGAGATTTATTCAAGAACTGACCTATTAGGAATGAACTTTGGTAGCATATGAGGAGCATTGCTTCCAAATATTCTAATCTATGTGAATGACTCACCTACATACCAATATCCCATTGTGGCTATAAGGGTTTTGGATTTAGGAGAGAATGCAGGAGATTCCTTGTTGAAAATTAAGAAGTAGACTTGTTTGAGGAAGCTCTCACAAATTTCATAGAATCTAGTCACATAATTGGTATCCCACAGCTCAGAATGGTAAATTTGAACAAGCGAGGCTGGTAGTACCCAGCACCATCCCATATTCGAATAATGGAACTCAACACAAAAAATGTCCAAAATGTAGGAAAAGAAGAAGAAGTTGGGTTTCTTCCTGGTGGTAGCTTTCAGAAATTACTTTATGGTTGTTTTGAGTTCTAAAGATAGAATTGAAGCCCATGAAAGGGATTCACCAGTGGTTATTACGTAATTGGCAATCGGAGCCCATTCTTCCTTGAAGTAGGAGTAGTTAGGGACATCGTAGATCCTACACAACATTGCTACAAGCAGGGAATAGGGTTTCTTAAACCATTCAATGGGATAGAGTTCATCTTTCCTTTGAGAGAATTTACACGGTTCAACCATCCAAGACTTCAGCATTTGGTCAAAATTGTACTTGGACTTAGTAGGTTTGACAAAATCGGCATTAAGGAGCTTCCTAAAAGGTTTGAGAGCATAAATATTTACAAAAGTCTCAGAACGTAAATTGGCCAGCAACAATCCAGTACTGGTATTAAAAGAGCGGTCTTTTGGATTGGCATGGTCAATAATCCATCTGATTACGTCATTGTAAGGGATAATGATAGGTCTTGCAGTAATGATGTGGATGGCGGAATCTTTAATTATTTCATAAATGTGTTGGTCATCTTGAAAGTCTGAAAGGTCATTGTTGTAAAAAATGGAGTATATTCGAGACCAATCTAACTGATAGGTTTCGCTAACCTGACCACTGGTATCAGAGAAGACACTGAAATTCGGTTCTTTGGTCAGCATGTCTTTCTAAAGGTTTTTGCACTGGGTAATTCGAGGTGTTTTGGAGGTTGACATGTTCTGTTGGACACATAAACCAAAAATTAAAACCAATTTATATAGGAACAACAGTAAGCAATTCAAATTTGGAAAGGCGACTCGAAAACAAACCTGAAACCAACATGGGTAATGTCAAAATTGCTTGGTAAAATCCTCAAGGTAAATTCACGCTGCACAACAAGTTACAGTGGTAAAAATAGTGAAGAAATCATAAATAAGACCAACCTATATATAATTCATGGGAAATAATTCATATCGTAGGACGAGGATGAAAACAATGGTCAAGATCAGACTTTGCGGGATGCGGGTTGCGGAATCACAAGACAATAGAGATTTATTCAAAATTCTCCACATCCCGCATTCCGTACTTTGCGGGATGCGGGTTTCAGAAACACACAAACTGAACGACATAAAAAATGACACCCCGCACCCCGCATTCCTCACTTATGCGGGATGCAGGTTGCGGGTTGACCAAAGCATATCCATAAAAAATTCTCTCGCATCCCGCATTTCGCATTTGTGGGATGTGGGTCGAGGGAAGAGGGAATTCAAGACATTTGACTAAAAATTCCCACATTCCACAACTTGTAGGTTGCGGGGTGGGGGTTGCGGAATCAGAAAACCACACCAAACAAAACTAGCTTTCTTGCATATTAAAAACACACAAATCAAGTATGGATTTTTGGAATTTTGGTTAAGTTATAAAATCCTAGAAGTAAAGAAAATGTAATAGAAGCCAAGAAATGGACAAAGGATTCTACTTAGTTACCTTTGCATGTGAAATTGGGCTCCCGTGTGAGAATAACATGGGATCTGTTGTACCTACAACAAGACTATAAAATAGGAAGTTAGAATGTTGGATGTGTTTCTTCATTGATTGAATCAACAGTGCTATATTCTATACTTCCCACCCATCTACATTCAAGATACTTGGAATTCTCCTTTCATTAACATTTGTTATTGGTAAAATTGGAGTAATTGAAACTTCAAATATATACTATAACTCACTAGATTATCATAATATATCAATGGGCGGCAATTATCAATGTGTATGGAATGTAAAGAAGTAAGAAGAGTAACCAAATTGAATATTGCCAGTACAGTCATATTAGTATAAGAAAAAAAATGAAACTCATTGATAACTTAATGTGGATATTATCAATGGGTATGGAATGTAGAGGAGTAAGAAGAATAACCAAATTTAATATTTACAGCAAAGTCACATTAACATAAGCACATAAATGCTCGAGGTGGTGTAGCTTAATCAACGATTCACTTGATATGAAGGACATGTAAATGGAGGTAACAAGTTCAAATCACTCTGTCTTACCCATGCTCCATGTTTTCGGGTTGTGTGGGTACACCTAGGGGTATAGTGGTAGCGTGATTAGATCCCTCGACCCTGTGTCACACGAGTACTAGCTCAGTCCCCAGTTTTCAATTCCCCTAGTACAAAACTAAAACATAAGCACAAAAATAAAACTCACTTATCCATGACTCAATGTATTCCATAAAATCCAATTTGTATCTATCATGGAATTGTCATGAGTGGTCATATGGATATTTCTCTGGGAACATATCATAGATAGTTCTATAATAAATTTTAAGGCTCATTCATTCCAGAAAGTTTAAAGTTAAAACATTTAAATATTGGGATTACAAAAAATAATAGGATAAAGAGGGAATAGAGATTTTTCGCAAAGGATAGATATAAAGCAATGCATAATGATTTGCATTGAATGGTTACTTTAGCACTCCCTCCAATATGTTATTTAAATTTGCAATACCCTTACGCATATGATTCCATATTTGCTCCAAATCTATAATATTATGATAACCCATTTTTATTTAAAATGCATTCAATACTAGAATTTTTTTCTATGTAAAGAAGTATGTTCTTGGTGCACATAAAAATAGTAATTTGCAAGAAGACATGAGAAAAATAGAATAGTCATTGACTGTACAAAAACTAGCATAACATGTTATATCCTAATTCATATTAATTTAATGTTATGTTATAGACTTATTATGATTAATGTAAGTTTTGATGAACATACGTAGAATTGCAATCGTCTATCGTCCAATCTTTAGATAGCTTCAGTTTTGATGACCATGCCTAGAATTATAATAATCTAAAACAACTTCCAATTTATACCTCTCAATTAGAAATCCCTCGCTCATCATTTATAGATGTTACCCAACCCCCCACTTCCTCTAAATTCTCATTCCACTACCCAAATTAGTGGACCCCTTATCTTGCAAGGTACTTGGAAAGCTTATTTTTGTTGTAGGGGTTTATTACCATGGAGATTGATGTTTTCTTCATATGATGTTAAGCATAAGACACAATTGTATATGAATAATTTGAAATTTGTGTTCTTGACCTTAAACGATTAGCATAACTCATTGGTAAACCTGTTTTAAAGGATTGGGGTAATTTATTGGTTAAAATCACCGAAATTAGATAGATTTATATTTGTTTTCTTTATTTGAACTAATTCTTATTAAATTTTTTAATTGAATAATGACTATTAAATTTATTATGAGCTAAATGTGAGATTTCTCCCTTCAAATATGGGGAGGTTAGGAAGTGCACGGGAATTGGTTTTCTCTTCATATAAGCATAAAACCCAATTGTATAAGAACTCGCCAATCAACCTTCCTGAAATTAGATGTATTTATGTTTGTTTTATTTATTTGAAGTATTTTTATTATATATTTTAATTTAAATAATGAATATTAAATTTCTTAGTTTTGAGAGTCTCAAATGATAATGGATATTAATTTTCTTGTTTTAATAGAAATATCAAATTTATTTTATTTAAGGCATTTATATTTATATTTATATTTTTTCATATTTGAATAATAAATATTGATATTTTTTTAAATTTAAAAGCTATTATTTCTTTACTTTTGTTTATTAGAAATTTAAAATATTCAAATATAAATCCTTAAAAATGGATTTTTTATTTTTTATTTATTTTTATTTTTAAATTTTATTTTTAACAATAACCATTTATTGCCAATTTAATTTTGATTTTTATTATTTTTTATATTCCATGTCAGATGGATATTCTAACATGGGTGACATTCACATCATGCACTCTTGTCATTTTTAAGATTAGATTCTAATCGTTATGGTTAAGAACAAAATTTTGTGAAAGGGTAATAGCTCAAAATGCGAGGGTGTAAGTTTCACAGTCTCCCCATTTGGATTCATATTCCCAAATGAAATATGCCCCTTTGTGATAATGTTAGAAGGGTAGAAATACCCTAGGATAGAGGTCCCCTTAAGTGCTAGACGGGACATCTCATGGGGTGTCCAGTTGGTATGAAATATCCTATCACATCCATTCATATTGAGGAATAAACTATGATATGAAAATGACAAAATATATTGCCTTGTATTAAGGGCTTAAGGGGGTTTAATTATGTTTTTTTTTTCCTAAAAAAAACATCGTAATATTAATGAGTATAAAATTACATTTGCAAATATATGCAAAGCATATATTACTAATAAACAATATTCAAGGATATAAGCCTTACATATAAATAGGCTTCAAAATAACATGTTTGAGAATTATGTTGTGGACCTCAAAAGGGATCGACTAGAAGTTTCACATGAAAATTTTGCATCTTCCTAAAAACATGTTCTACAAAAAAGTTCCAAAAATAGACTAGATCTGACACATCCTTTTATACCAAAGGAGGGAAAAAATATAATTGCATATATTCTAATCATTGACCCAAAAAAAAACAATGGCATTGATCGTCATTGAGCTTTGTTAAATTAAGTAGTCCTTTCTTCATATATAGATCCTACTTCATTTTCTTCTTCAAAAAAAGGTTGATGATAAAATTAAAAGGACTGCTCCTATCTATTCTCTGTCAGTTTCAACTTTCTTTTAACCAACTAAAGAGCTTCCTTAAATAAGGGGTTTTCCTCCTTATTGTCCTCCCTATATACATGAGTGCAAGAGAGTGACATAAATGTTTTAGCAATATCTTGAACCTCAGTAAAAAAAGGAATAATTCAAACATTTATGCAACATGTGGAAATTGAACCCAAGTGATAGAACAATTGCACTCACAAAATTGCTAATCAAACCTGCAAATTTACACACAAAGGAGACTAAAATTGGGAGCATAACAATAATCAGTATTGAATAAGTGTACAATATCCAACCTTATGAATTCATAGGCTGCTGAAATATATAATTACAGGAGAGATTCGAATGCATAAGGATTCCATTTGAAATAGTCAAAAGGAGGCTTACTAAATCTAGTCAAATCCCCCATATGTGCATAAAGCAGTTTCCAAATCTACCTAGAGGCTCATGAATTGGAAAATTCAAATGGGAAAGATAATAAGTGATGGAATGACATCTCATACATGCTTTTATTAGGAGAAAATAATGGAGGATGATGAGGGCATAAAACAAGTCAACTACACCTAGTCTTACTTTCCCTTTTGCCTCAAATATCAATAAAGCAGGCAACTTAGCAAAAAAAGTAGATATGAACTAGGGCGGATTTGGAATAAAGTAGAAATGCTAAATATGGTTTCCAAGAGGTTTCCCAAGCATGCCATGACTCAATTTTAGCAAGTTTGACTTCTAGGACATGTGGAAGACAACTTGCATAGAGTGGAATATTGGAAACTAGGAAAATAAGACAAAAATGGATTAATTAATGTCTAATGTAGCTAACTATGGGTTGATTATTCTAACACCCCCCCTTAAGCCTGACTTTATGAGTAAAGATCAGAAAATTATGGGGCCTAGCAATAAGGCTTAGTCACCCTTTACATATTGCATGTCCATTTAACCAAGGAAAGAGGCAAAAACCTAGTGGGAAAGTCCTCCCTTAAACATGGACGATAAAACAAAATTTGAAAATCTTGTCATCAATCATGCTTCATAGCATGATAAAAAATCCCCAGTATTTATTTGAGATTGTTGAATGTATTCTCACAAGAAAACTTTGGTGAATATGTTTGCTACTTGTTCTGCAGATGCACAGAAGAGTAGGTGAATGGTGCCATCATGCACAAGCTGTCTGATGTAGTGCATATGGATCTCAATGTGTTTGGTTCTCTGTCTCTGAGCTGAATCATTTCATATTTGAATGGTTCTCTGATTATCACAATAGATAATGGTTGAAAAGTATGATTCGAAGCCACACTCACCAAGTATCCCCTGCAACCATAAACATTGAGTTGTTGCATTTACAACTCCTTTGTACTCTGCTTCTGTAGATGAGTGTGCAATGGCACTCTATTTCTTGCTTGACCAGCTGATTGGTCCTTTAGCAAGAATGAACACATATCCTTATTTTTACTTTCAATTTGTGTTGTCACCTTCCCAATCACTGTCAGTAAACCCAATCAAATCAAGATCAGATTTAGCTTTGTAGAAGATCCCATGAATTCTTGTTTGCTAAACAAAGTTAAGGATCCTTTTGGTTGCTCTCCAATGGATCTCATGAGGCTGATCCATGTATCTTTAAGCCACACTTACTGCATAATAAATATCAAGTCCAGTGTGTGTAAGGTACAGCAAACACCCAATCAATTGCCTATACAGTGTATTATTCACCATAGGAGAAGAACCTGCTTCTTCAAGCTTAGCTCTTGAAAGGAAGGGAGTCTTGCCTAGCTTGCAATATTTCATGTTGAACTTGTTTAGAAAATATGAAGCATACTTGGACTGATCTACCTTTATTCCATGTTGGGATTGAGTAATTTTGAGACCCAAGAATTGGCTCAACAACCCCAAATCAGTCATAGAAAATGCATAGTTCATTGCATCCTTCAAGGAGGCAATTTCTTTCTTTGAGCTTCTTGTAATCAAAATGTCATCCACATACAATACAATAATAATCAAAGAACCATGAATCAGCTTCAAATGACATTAGGATCAAACTTGCATCGAACAAAACTCAATGACAGCAGAAAGCCATCAATCTTGGCATACCAAGCCCTGGGGGCTTGCTTAAGCCCATACAATGATTTCTTTAACCTGCACACAAAATATGGATCAGTAACAAATATTTGAGGCTGGTGCATCTAAATATCTTCAGTGATATCTCCATTCAGGAAATCACACTTCATGTCAATGTGATGTACCTCCCACTGCTTCGAAGCTGCAATGGCTAAGGCTAGCCTGATGGAGTCCATATTTGCCACTGGTGCAAAGGTATCATTGTAGTCAATACCATGTACCTGTGATTAGACCTTGGCTACCAATATTTCCTTATATTTCAAATTTTAACCATCAACAACAAACTTAGTTTTGAAAACCCACTTACATTGAACTAGCTTCCTCCTTGGGGGAAGATCAACTAATTCCCAATTGTTGTTCTTCTAGAGTGAGCTGAATTCTTCTTTCATGGATGTTTAAAATATTGGATCACATGCTGCATATTCATATGTATATGGGTCTGATTCAACCATCATATAGCACTTCTCTGCAAACAAAGGTTCTTTCATACACAGGGCACTCTCAAACTGAGATCTAGTCCTCCTAGGATCACTAGGATTTTCAGCTAGTTCCCTAGCTGCATGAATGGTCTTTTCTACCCATTTTGGTCTTGTAGTACTGTCAGAATATGCAATTAAATCATTATTATCAGATATATCAGATCACCAAACTCATTTTTCTCTTCACTTACATTCAATGGTTCTGGTGGTGAAGAAGACTCTCCAACTTCAACTGCTGCTAAAGGCTCTTCTTGGAACTGAACATTCCTTTAAATGAAGGATTTTTTTGTGCTCAAATTGATCAGCTTGTATCCTTTTGAATCTTCAGAGTACCCAACAAATAAACACTCTTGGCTTTGGGGCTGCAAAGCCTTCCTCTTTTCTGTTAGAATTCTAGCCCAAGGCCTTGAGCCAAAAATCTTGAAATGGGTCACATCTGGCTTGTGCCCACTCCATGCTTCGAAAGGAGTCATACCATCATGATTTTTATGAGGAAACCTATTCTATATATAGGATGCATAGTTTATAGCCTCAGCCCAAAACTTTGGTGGCAAATTCTTAGCCTCCGTCATACAGGTTGCCATCTCCTTCAGTGATATGTTCTTTCTCTTAGCAACACCATTTTGTTGTGGTGTGTAAGGGATTGAATGTTGCATATGAATACCTGCATCTTCACAATATTGAATGAACTCAGACTTGACATACTCACCACCATTGTCATATCTGAGGATCTTGAGTTTCCTCCCAGATTGGTTTTCAACCAAAGCCTTAAAGACTTTGAAGAGGCCAAAAGCTTCAGACTTATGCTTTAGGAAGTAAACCCAACAGTACTTGGAAAAGTCATCTATGAAGGTCAATGCATATTTGGCCTGACTCACTAACATATGAGGAAATGGACCAGCAAAATCACTGTGGATCAACTCAAGAGGTGCATAGGTTCTCTCATGACTAGCTCTCTCAAATTTATGCTCTGGGTGTTTTCCTAGGATCCAACCTTGACATACTCCCTTGGAAAAATTAATCTTTGGTAACCCTATGACCATTTATTTTTCACTTAGATCAGAATGATACTTATAGTTAAAATATGTCCAAATATTTCATGCCAAAGCTTGCTTGCATCATTGGCATGAATCATAAGAGTAGAGGGGTTTGAGTAGGGTATAAAATGTGAAAACATGTATACCTTCGAAGTGTGATCTACAACTCCTTTTGCAATGACTTTACCACTTGAGATCTCTGTGATATGAACATCATTAGGGGAGAATATGACCTACTTTGGAGACCCTATGTGAGTCACCTGATACACTGAAAAGAGGTTAGAGGAAATACCTAGAACATACAATACATTGCTGAACTTAACATGGTCAAGATCAATCCTTCCTTTCCCCAAACTGTCAGTGAGAGAGTAATCTCCTAGCACTATTGGTGGACCTTTCGACATGTCAAGAGAGAGAATGACTCCTTGGTCAAAACCATATGTCTTGAAGCTCCAGAGTCTATGATGAAGCTAGGTGAGCTTGATGTGCCAGCAACCAATGCATGTACTCTCTCTCTATCCTCTGAATTTGATCCTCCTTCCCTATTGTTTGAGCTATTAGGAAGGGAGATGTTATTCTTCTCTAGGATTTGGGTCAGCATGTCAATTTGATTCTTCATATAGGATCTTTTAGGATGATATCCCTTACTGCAGTATACGCACTTGCTCATTTCTCATTTGTTCTTCTTCTTTAGGAAGTTCTTCTTGGAGCCTTGGGACTCCTCCTGAGACTTGTGCTTGTCTCTCTTTTTCTCAGGTGTCTTCTTAGCTTTATTCTTTCCTTTTGAATCCACCCTCAAATCTCCAGCAACCAGATCTTGGTCTTTGGAAGGTTTGATGGTGCCCATCATCACCAGTTTATCTTGTTCTTGTGTGAGGGATTCCATGAACTCTGCAAGCTTAGGCATCTTCCAGGATCAAGCTATCAACTTGGTGGCATCGAAGGTAGAAACAAACACTAAATAGTTAGGGACAAGGTTTGAGAGTATGGCCAAAACTATTTTCTCCTCCTTCTTTTCAATTCCAGGGTGTTTTAGCTGCAAAACAAGGGCTTTAAACTTGGAAAAGTAGAGTTGCAGGGATTTGAAGCTGCTGGGACTCAAAGAGATCAATTCATTCTCGATTTGATTTCCTCTCATATCATATTTCTTACCAAAAATCTATACAAGATTCTCCCACACTTCATTAGGTGATGTCAATCCATCAATATGGAAGAGGAGGTCTCTAGATATGCTCAGACACAAGAGACCATAGGCCTCATCCCTCCTATTGTGAAATTTAATTTTCTTTGTAGAGCTACATTGGGCTCTGCTTCAGTTTCCATAGTCACCCTGTAGAGACCTTTTTCTCTCAACAGTATCTCCATCTCTGCTTTCCATTCAAAGAAATTAAATGGAGTCAAGATGATCTTCTGAGATTGATCCATAGCTCAGAAATTGTCCCTTCAATCAGCAGAATAGCTCCCAGTCAAGATTTCAAACCTACAATAGAAATATGGAAGGAGATAAATTGATCTACAAAGGATCTTATACCATGTGTAAATTGAACCCAAGTGATAGAACAATTTCACTCACAAAATTGCTAATCAAACCTGCAAATTTACACACAAAGGAGACTGAAATTGGAGCATAACACTAATATGTATTGAATAAGTGTACAATAGCCAACCTTATGAAGTCATAGGCTGCTACAATATATAATTACATGATATATTTTAATGCATAAGGATGCCATTCAAAATACTCAAAAGCAGGCTTACTAATTCTAGTGAAATCCCCCATAGGTGCATAAAGTAGTTTCCAAATCTACCTAGAGGCTCACGAATTGGAAAATTCAAATGGGAAATCTAATAAGTGATGGAAAGACAAATCATACATGATTTTATTAGGATAAAATAATCGAGGATGATGAGGGAAAAAAACAAGTCAACTACACCTAGTCTTACTTTCCCTTTTGCCTCAAATATCAATAAAGCATGCAACTTAGCAGAAAAAGTAGATATGTAGTAGGGAGGATCTGGACTAAAGAAAAACTACTAAATATGGTTTCCAGGAGGTTTCCCAAGTGCTCCATGACTCAGTTTTAGCAAGTTTGACTTCTAGGACATGTGGAAGACAACTTGCATAGAGTGGATTATTGGAAACTAGGCAAATAAGACAAAAATGGATTAATTAATGTCTAAGGTAGCTAACTATGGGTTTATTATTCAAACAAAACTCTGATATTTTTTTATCCAATTAATTACAAGCATTGATTCTTAAAAAATTCCATATTTCGACATTCTTTTTCCAAAGAGAAGATAAACAATATTTTTAGTGCAAATAGTACTACGTAGTTTTTTAATCCTTCTCCAAACCCCATAGAAAGTTTCAAAGAATGTTCATCGGTTGAAAAAAGAACTACCCCTCCCCCACTTAAAGAGCCATTCTATTGGGATGATCCGTAAAAAAATACCAAGTAGTAGACTTATCTATTTATTCTCCTCTAATTTTGGGAAATCGGTGGAGCATATTTCTCCTATAGAAAGAAGGAGATAATATTTAGGATGTTTATTGCTATCAAATCTGGGATTGTATGTTTTCTTCTAAAAAGATGACATTATTTCTTGCAATTCAAAGCCCCAAGTTGATTATTAGTGGAAGAGGTCTAAGTGAGTTATGTGAAGAGATGGAAAGCCATAGTTTAAAGGATTGTCCAACCATGGTTCCATACAAAATGAAATTAATATTCACTTTCTTTGAACACTCCTTCCAAACTTGTCAAGCAAAAGGGAAACAAAGAAACAAGTGTCTCGCAAATTCCTTCGACAACTTGCATAATGAACACCGGTTTGTGCCCTCGTAGAAATGTTTTTGCAGGTTGTCCCAAGTTGGTAGTTTATCATCCAATGCACACAACATCAACATTTTTTTACTTTGAAGGACATTTGAACTTCCATGTGTGTTTCCATCACCAACAAGTTTCTCTGTTATGAGCTTCTACACTCATATATATATATAACCTTTCTTTAAAGTTTATCTTCCTGAGGATTATAAATCCCATATTAATTCATCTTCCTCCCTAATGCAGACATGACCATACCTGAGTGTAGAAATGTAATGATTCCATATGCATGTTTCTTCAATTGATAGCCTCATTTCTCGTGTCGCTAGCCATCCCTTCGTTGACAAGTCTTTGGTATGTGGCTTCACAATTTCTTTTAGAGTAAAATACCCAATTATGGAAATAGATGTCTACCTTTGCTTCCCATTCTGGGATCCATACCTATTCTAACATTATTGCCTCTTCCAATTAGCCACGCGAACCCTCTTTCAATTGAATCAAAGGACTGTAAAAATTCTTTCCAAATTATACATATGTTTCCATTCCTCTTTAAGGGAAGAAATTTTTTATATAAAATCAGAGTTAGATGACAGTCCAACAATGCATCCTTCCCCAGCCAAACCTTTACAACTCACCCCATCCCCAATTGTATAAACAACTTCAACAAAATCATTTCTATCATAGTTCAAAACTTGACAAAGTATATAAGTAGGAAACTATGGGAGGTTTCAAAAAGATAAATACAACGAACCAGTATCATGCTTATGTTAAAAATTATACCAAGGACAAGTTTTCTCCATTTCATGTGCCTAGGAGTGTAAAAGTGCCCAGGTGATCCCTAGTGAATTTATTAAGTGAGAATAACTTTGTGAGAAATAAAACTACTTTATAAAGTGACTTCATGGATTTTAATTTAAAATGTGACTTCATGGCCTTTATTTACAAAGACCTCGTGACTTTTAATTAAAAAGTAAATTTATGAGAAATAAAGTGGAGTCAATATTTAAGTGTCTCATTAAGTATTTATATGGACTATAAGGTGCATTAAAATTCATTTAATGAGAAATTAATGAGCACTTATTTTAAACTATTGATCTTAGTGGTCCAAGATCTAATCTTGACCATTAGATCTTAAAGCTAGTTTCCATGAATAAAAAGACCAAAACTAAGGATTTAGGGAATCATTATGATCATTCACTAAAGATATTTTGGAGAAAAAAAGAGAAGTTGACCTTTTGAGAACAAAAGTATGAGTTGGAGAGAGAGAACCTAGGGCGCGATTTCCAAGAAGAATTGAACAACATAAGGCAGAGAGGATTGACACATATTTGTATGCACCGTATAGTAGTAAGGTTAACAAAAAATTCAAGCAACTAGTAGGAAGCATGATTTCCTAAGAAGTGGCATGATTTTTTAGGAATGAAACCGAGCATTTACTGTAGGTTGTACAAAAAAAATGTACAATAGTCTTCCTACATCAAGAAACACAATTTTTGAGGTTGGATAAGGCACATAAATTGAGAAATATTACTATTTTGACTATAGGCACATAAACCAACAAAAAGGACCGAGGCTAGCAAGAAATTCGAGAATATGTTTTACTATAAGAAGGTAGTTCATACAACTCGTGAAGGGAACAAATTTCAAGGCTATTAATGCACATAAACCTAGGCAGCTACAACACATTTTTTCAAGGTAGATATTTGGTCTTTCATGGTTGAGATAAGTTATACTTTTTGAGTTTGTATACTGCCATAATTTATTTTTTGAAGAAGGAAAACAAAATCACTTTCTCTCATTAAGTTTTCCTATATGTGTTTTTATTGTGCCTATTTGGATAAAATTCCAAGTCTTATCTTTTATAGTGTGGTTGTACTTTCATTTATGCCTATTCAAAATTTGTAAAAGTTTCCAAGTGTTTGAAGTTCAGTATTTTTATGCATGAAAAATATCATTTGCAGAAGTACTTAATGAATTGGATTTGGGCATTAAAATCTATGCAATGAAAAACTTGAAACTGGGTTGGGAACAAGAAAATTTACATGGTTTCAGAGCACCAGTAAAAGAAGTGGGAAGACTTAAAATAAGGCAAAATACTTTCAGACTTACAAAGGGAAGGTAATTTTGTTCACCAAGAAGATTTGTACTTTTAGTTTTCAGTGAGATGGCCATTGGGTTGAGTTTGGATGATAGGTTGGATGGGGCTGCCAACTTTAGTTCTTGGAAATACAATATAGTTTTAATTTTGTAGGAGAATGAGTTGTGGTATGTTTTAAGCAGTACTTAGGAAAAAACATCAATGGTACCTGTAGATGCTACAAAATAGGTATCCTTTGAAAATAAGGATATTAAGGAAAAGAGGATTATACTCGATTTTGTGAAGGATCATGTAATCCTGCATGTTACAGGTAAATATTATGTTTATTAGATGTGAAGTGCCTTAAGTAATTTGTACCAAAGTTCCAATGAAAATAAAAAAATGGTAGTGAGAGAAAAGTTGAAATGCATTTGGATGGTCAAATGTGAAAACATGGAATCCTACCTTACTAGCATCACATAGGTGATATATGAACTTGGAGAAGTCGAGGAGGTTGTACAAAGTAGTTACCTAGTGTGGAAAACCTTGAATGGCATGACTAAACCATGGGTTATTTTTGTGGAGTTAGTTGTGGCCCAAGATAATATGGCCTCCTAGGATCATCTATGGGACAAATTAATTCAGGAGGATACTCAAAGGGGATATTTGTATGGAAGTTCATCTCACAACAAGGAAGATGAGGATAACCTGGCATTGGTAGAAAAAGGGAAAAATAAGAAGTCTAAGAAGGGTCTTAAGGGTGGTACTGAGCAACATGGTGTTGAGCAGAAGAAATATATGAGCAAAGTCAAGTGTATTTCCTACTATAAGTTTGGAAACTATGTTGGACAGTGTTCGAACAGCAACATCAAGAAGTAGAACAAAACAAATACTATAAAGATTGATGAGTATATATCACAGTTCGAGAGAGACTCTTTTCTTTATATGCTGGTCATTTAGAGAGAACATCTATTAATAGAATTGATATGGAGGATATCAACTTTTTTCTCATTGATGAGAGAGAGTATTCCTTGGTTGTTGGTCATTCATTGAGTGCATCGACCACTCCATACACCTGGTACATTGATAGTGGGGATTTGAGCGATATGATAGGTGCACGTGATATTTTTTCAGAGTTCACTGAGACTTGTTTGGACTTGGAGGTGGTGTTGGGAGATGACACTATTATCAAAGAAGTTGGGAGAGGGACGGTTACCTTTCAGATGGAGTTCATTATGGAGCCCAAGACATTGATGGATGTCTTGTATGTCCTTGGGATGAATAAGAACTTGGTATAAGTTTCCACTATGGAAGATAGAGGATTTGGAGTGTATGTCTTGGATGGGAAAGTATACAATTTTCAAAAGGGATCGAGTCTATTTGCTTCATTTTCAATTGGAGTTAGATGTGGGAAATTGTACAAGATTTTGTTTCAACCTCATCATGCTTTGGTACGCAATAGCAATAGTAGTTCTAAGATATGTGACTTGTGGCATAGGAGGATTTCCCACTTGCATCATTGTTCTTTGAGTATGTTGAGAGACACAGTGACAATGTTTCTAGAATTCAACATAGAGTAGAGTGATGTATGTAGAGGCCGTGATTTCAGAAAGCACATCAAGACTAATTTCTTGAGCAGTGATAGTAGGCCAATAGGAGTACTTGATTTGATTCACTCTGATTTATGTAGTCCCATGTATTCTCTATTATTGACAAGTGGTGAGTACTATGTCACATTTATTGATGATTTCTATGGGAATACCTGGACCTACTTTTGGAAGAGAAAGAAATTGAAAGAAGTATTTCAGAGATTCAAACAATTCAAATCTCTTATGGAGAACCAAAAAGGAAGGATGATTGATCGAGATGGAGATCGGTGGTCGCCCACCTATTCCACTGGCTCAAAACAATTGTCCATCATGGTAGTTTCCTAGTTATTTTTCTACGGTTTTTCAAGTCCTAAACATCCGGGGCCATTTTGAGGCCCTAAACGATGTTTTTTGGAGATTCAGGGCCAAATGGTTGCCATCGGCATGCATTTGGCTGACCAAAAGTTGTAAAGGTTGAATACACCTTTCCAACGAGCTATTGAACGCCCAAATTGGAGATCGTATGCAAAAGTTATGACCACGGGAAGTTGACTGTTCAACTTACCACCTTGGGGCCACAAACTTTATTACGGTTCTTCTTCTAGGGTTACGTTTTGGACTTTTGGGGTTCTCACCTCATTCTTATTATAAATAGGCCCCTTTGGCCTCATTTTGTATTCATCTTGGAACAGATGAGCGTGGCAGCCACATCTCTTCTCAAAGATAGCTACCACCATTCTAACAATTGTATTACAGTCTGTTCTATTTTCACAATTTAATAGAATATTTGTTTACTGTATCTATGTTATCTTTGCAAAATGTCTGTTATTATGACTATCTATCTCTTCTTTCATTTCATTCACACATAAATCCGGATCAATGGTATCGGAGCAATCTGCTCTTTGATTGTTTCTCGGTGCATGTCCCCGACGAGGTCCGAGTATAGAGAGTTTGGTCTCAAACTAGTTTCACTTGATCATTCTCGCTGTCCCAAATGACCTCCCATGGTGGAAGAAAAGAGAGACAATGAAGCAGGAGATCCTATAAAGTTGCTCCTCAAGGAATCCCTCAAGCAACAAAGGAACGAGATGATGGACCGTTTCACCCAAATCCTTCTGAGAATGCTAACAACGGTAAGTGCATCTTCAACGAGCAATCCGTTCAGGGATGAAACTCCCTTTAAGGTACAAGTTAACTTTGATATTCCTTTATTTGAGGGAAAAATCGATGCAGATGCCCTGGATAATTGGTTGAATGTTCTAGAAGGGTATTTCTCTGTCCACAATTTTTTCCAACAGAGAAAAGATCACCTTTGCACTCCTTAAGGCAGTCCCTCATGTCCAAAATTGGTGGGGTAATTATTGTGAGAAAAACTCATCAGACGAGTCTGGAATGTTTGAAACAAATCCCACTTGGGCCTCTTTCATAGATGTCGTCAGGGAACAGTATTACCCTGTGGGAAACTATGATGACCAGTACACAAAATGGACCATTCTGCGTCAAGAAAGGGACCAGATGGTGTCGGAGTACACCAACAAATTCCATACCTTGCATACAAAGCTGAGTATTAAGGACTCCGAGCGACACCTGATTCTGAAATATCGCAGTGGTCTACATCGGTACTTCTGAACTAAGATGGACTTCCTCGACATCTCTTCACTTGGATTCGCCTATTGGTATGCTGTCAAAATTGAGGAGAAATTTTGACAAAAGAACAAGAAAGACTCTGGACATGTGCACCCACTGTAGAAGCAAGGTAAGGGAAACCCTGGCCCACAAAACATAGGACAAGGAAAGGACAACTAGTCCCTACCACAAGCAAAGAAGGGAGATGGAAAGAAAAAGAAGGACACCGGTAAGTGGTGTGAATTTCATAAAATCCGTTGGCACAACAATGATGAATGTCGCTCAAAGCAGTCATTAGTGGCTGAGATCAAATATTTAGAATCAGATCATGATTCTGATTCCGAACCCAATGCCACAGCTGCATACAATGGGAGGTAGATCATTGATACAGACCCCACTACCACTATTTCTACCGTACAGATTCAACTAGAGGATCCTGAAGAGTTAGAGGTAGAGGAGCACCTCTTCCACTTGCAGATGTGGGTGAAGGGAATGCCTCTACATTTTGTTGTTGACAATGGAAGCCAAAAGAACCTGATCTCAGCAGAAGTTGTCAAGATATTGGAGCTTCCGACAACACCACACCTACAACCTTACAGCATCGGTTGGCTAAGCCAAGGATGAGGTATCCACATTACTCAATAATTCCTCCTATCATATGGCATCAAGCCTTTCAAATACGAGGTACTGTGTGATGTGGGCCTGCTTGAAGTCTGTGATGTTCTTTTAGGACAACCATATATGTGGAAGCGTCATGTTGTATATGAGTCATGGTCTCGCAGCATCATTGTTACTTTGGGAGGAAAAATCTATCGAATACTAGAGACCGTTGCACCTATCAAAGTCTCTCAAGGTAGGAATATAAGCTCCCACATCAGAAAATTATTCCTCTTCACAATTGCGTCTGAAGGAGAACATAAGATCACAGAGACCTCCACACCCTCTGTGCAGGGTGTCTCTGCTCATCAAACACAAGAAGAAGATAGAGCCATTGTTTCCTCATCTATCCGAGTACCTCTACAATGCAATGCCATGCATTCAATGTTCTCATCCAAAAACAAATCATCTGCACAAAAATTACAACCGTCTTGGGATGCCAAAGAAAAGCAGCCTCTTCACTTCACCAAATGTCGCACCAGGAGATCAACTCAACACACAGTTAAAGATATGATATGGGATTCAATGCAATGGACAACATTGCTTCCTAAGGAGGGAGGATTGATCTAGATGGAGATCGGTGGCCACCCACCTATTCCACTGGCTCAAAAAAAATTGTCCATCATGGTAGTTTCCTAGTTATTTTTCTATGGTTTTTCGAGTCCTAAACTTTTGGGGCCTTTTTGAGGCCCTAAAAGACATTTTTTTGGAGATATGGGGACAAATTGTTTCCATTTGCATGCATTTGTATGAACAAAAGTTTTAAATCATAGATAGACCTTTCCAACGACCTATCGAACACCCAAATCGGAGATCGTATGCAAAAGTTATGAGCCCAGGAAGTTGACTGTTCAACTTACCACCTTGGGGCCGCAAACTTTATGATGGTTCATCTTCTAGGGTTATGTTTTGGAATTTTTGGGTTCTCACCTCATTCTTATTATAAATAGGCCCCTTTGGCCTCCTTTTGTATTCATTTTGGCACGGATGAGCGTAGCAGCCACATCTCTTCTCAGAGATAGCTACCACCATTCTAGCAATTGTATTACAGTCTCTTCTATTTCTGCAATTTAATAGAATATTTGTTTACTGTATCTCTGTTATATTTGCAAAATGTTTGTTATTATGGATCTAGATCTATTCTTTCATTTCTTTCACACATAAATCCGGATCAATGATTCAGGTGCTCAGATCAGAAAATGAGGGTGGGTATACTTATAGTGGATTTGGTGCATTCTATCGATAGGAGGGCATTAGGAGATAGTTGATAGTTCCATATAATCAACAACATAATGGTTGAAAGGAAGAGCATGGACATAGTGGGGGGCATCCAAAGCGATGCTTCATGATCAGATTATTCCTCTATTTCTATGGGATGAGGCTTGTATTAGTATTGTATACATTCAAAATAGGAGTCCTCACCGAGCCTAGGGGTGTAAAAATCCTGAGGAGATTTTCACTAGGAAGAAGCCTAAGGTAAGCCATTTTTATATTTTTTTTGTCTTACATACTCTCATGTACCTCCAAACAAGAGGACAAAGTTGGATCTCACTATAAACAAAGAAATATTTCTGGGATATGATGATAATTTGAAGGAATTTCACATATACCTTCTGTCACATAGGAGATTTTTTGTAATGAGGGAAGTGATATTTGTAGAGGAGAAATATTTCCAAAATTATCGGGAGTTAGAGTAGGGGGAGTAACAGGATTCCAAACCTCATGTGAACAGTTCTCATATTCAAATCACACAAGGTGTAGGGTCACAGGTATCAAGAGTGAATGATACACATGTTACAATATCTTTAGGTTTAGGGGAAAAGTATACAAATTCTCTAGGTACAAGTTCACTAGATTCACTTTCATGTGGTTTTGATTACTTGGTTATGTTTCACTAATTATAGGATCTCAAACCTCAGACACTACTTCTTCAGGTAGACAGTTATCATATGAGGATGTTCAGCAGGAGGCCTCTCCACAAGAAGCTACTTCAAATAAGAGGAATCCAAGTTGGCTCAAAGAAATTATGAAGGAAGATTCAAAGTCTGTGGGTAAACCTAAAACAGAGGTTAGAGAAAGTAAAGCATCAAAGAGATTTTATAACTACATAAATGTGGTGATTAGTCTTGGTGAGTTGAAGCCTTCCACGTTTTAAGAGGAAGTTGAACATCATGTATATAGATATCTCATGGTGAAAGAGTACATTTACATCATGAATAATGATGTGTGAGAGGTGGTTCCAATACTAGAGGGGAAGGAAGTTGTGAATTCTCAGTGGCTGTACAAAATCAAGCATGTTGCATATGGCAACATCAAGAAATATAAAGCTCAATTTGTGGCATGAGGCTTCTCACAAGTAGAGGGAGTATATTATGATGAGATGTTTGCACCAATGGCTAGATAATCCTCTATTATATCAATGATTTCCATTGTTGTGGATATGGGTTAGAGCATTCATCGGATGTACATGAAGACAACTTCGCTGAATGGAATATTATAGGAGGAATTGTATATGGAGCAACCACGGGGATTTGAGGTGCATGGGAGAGAGTCTCATGTGTATATGTTGAATAATTCCTTTTATGGGCTAAAGAAACCTCAGATCGATTCGAATTCTAAGATCGATGCATATTTGCAGGAGTTTGGATTATAGGAAAGTGAGGAAGATATGAACCTTTACTACATTGTTGTTGGTGAGGACCCACATATTCTGGTTTTGTATGTGGATGAATTGATCATTACAAGTACATATAGGACCATTACAGGGTGCAAGAAATATCTTGTGTCGGTGTTTGATATGGACGAAATTGGGTTGATGCATTATTATTTGGTTCAGGAGGTGTGGTAGGAGTCATGGAAAATTTTCCTTAAACATGGAAAGTATTTCATGGATATTCTTGAGAGATTTCACATGTAATATTCTCGATTAATGACTACACCCATGATTACAACCTGGAAGAATATTCATGCTTATGAGGGAGAGTTGGTATATATGACTACATATCTTCAACTCTTTTGTTCGTTGATGTATTTTTCTAACACCAGGATGGATATTTGTTTTGCAATGAACAAAATAAGTCAGTTCTCCATGTATCCTTAGAGAGCTAATTGGATTGCTACAAAACATGTGATGAGATACCTACATGGAACGATAGATTTTGGTCTAGACTATAGGAGAGGAGATGGATTCAGGTTGGATGGATATATAGACTCGGATTGGGCAGGTGGTGTGACGGACCATAAGATAACTTCCAATTGTTGTTTCATTTTGGGATCGAAACATGTGTTATGGTTTAGTTAGAAGAAAAATCCAGTTGCATTGAGTTCTATAGAGGCTGAGTACATGGAAACTAGTTAGGATAGTTGTGAGGCCATATGAATTCACAAGTTATTGTTTGTTTTATTTGATTAGGATTTACGTCCTACAATAATTTATTATAATCAAAGATACATCAAGCTTTCAAAGAATCCATTTTTCACTACTAGTCACAACACATTGAGATTAGATACCACTTCATTCATGATTATGTCATTAGAGGAGCAGGTACTTGTAGCATATTCCTACTGAGGAGTAGGTGTCATATGTTCTAACTAAGTATTTGGGAAGATGAAACTTCGATCATTTCAGGTACAGGATCTTAGAGATAGTTTCCATGAATAAAAATACCAAAAAAAGGATTGAAGGAATCATTATGATCATTCACCAAAGAGGTTTTGGAGAGAAAGACAGAAGGCAAATTTTTTAGAAGAAAATGACAAGTTGGAGAGAGAGCACATAGGGCACAATTTCTAAGAAGAGATGAACAACATGAGATAGAGAGGATAAATATGCATTCCTATGCAGTGTACAATAGTAAGGAAAACACAAAAAATAAGGAAAACACATGCAACATGATTTCCTAAGTAGTGGCATGATTTGAATAATGATACTGAGCATTTAATGCAAGACGTACAATAGAAATGTAAATCAGTATTCCTATAGAAAGTATCATAAATTTCAAGGTTTAATAAGGCACATAAACCAAGAAATATTACTGTTCTTATTATAGGCACATAAAACGAATAAAATGACTAATGTTTTAAGAAGAGTTTTGACTAGGATAAGGAAAATCATGCAATCTATAAAGGGAAAAAATTTCAAGGATGCTAATGCACAAAAAACTAGGCAGATACAACATAGCTTTTGAGGCAGATATTTGGTCCTTCATGGTTGACATAAGTTGTACTTTCTGATTTTGTATACTATTGTAATTTTGTTTTTTGAAAAATAAAAATAAATGTATGCTCTCTCATCATATTTTCCCTTAGGGGTTTTTCCCACGCCTATTTGAATAAAAATATGACTCTTATATTTTATGGTGTGATTGTAATTTCATTTTTGTCTATTAAAAAAATTGTAAAAGTTTCCAAGTGTTTGAAGTTTAGTATTTCTATGCATGAAAAATCTCATTTGCAACATTCTTTAGTGAATGGGGTTTGGGCATTAAATTTTATGCACTAAAAAACTTGAAATTGGGTTGGGAACCTTAAAATTTATAGCTTACTCAGCTTAATAGTTATAGGCTTAATATCGTTCCATATCTCCTCCAAGTGAGTGAGTTGAGATGCAAAGAATTCCAAATCTCCAAAGAAATCCTATTGAATCTCCTTTTTTGTTTCTTGGATCCTATCTTACATAATCAAGGGTATATATATATATATATATATATATATATATATATATACCCTAGTATCCTACCACAAATTCTTGGTAAGGCCTTCCCAATACTGATACACCAAGGGGAACAAAATATTCTTCAATAGCCCCACCAACTTGTCACTTCAAACTCTGGTTATCCTCTCATATAGCTTGCCTTCTTCCATAGGAATTAGCCTCATCCAATAATGTCTCAGACCTCTTCAACCTCCATACCTTCTTCTCAAAGGGAAGGTCACTTTTTTCCACAACGTTCCCATAGAGGTGATAGTGAGAATAAAAAAATTGAATATTTAGGTAGTCCACAAGCTGGGTGTATGATTTATCACCCACCACCAATTTAATCAATTAATAAATCCCCTATAGATCTTTGGTCTCCACCAAGATGCAAACTACCAAGTGAGCCAAGCTGGAATCAAAGTTAATTTCAATTTTAATGAGTGTTCCTAAGCTATCCCCAATTTCCCTCAACCCTTCCTCTATCTAAAACTCATTCTTCTTCAACCGCCCCACCAACTTGTCACTTCAAACTTTGTTTATCCTCTAATATAAATTTCATTATTCCATGGGAATTAGCCTCGTAGGATAATCTATAAGACCACTTCAACCTCCATACCTTCTTCTAAAAAGGAAGGTCACTTGTTTCGACAACATTCCCATAGAGGTGATAGTGAGTAAAAAATTGAATATTTAGGTAGTCCACAAGCTGGGTGTATGATATATCACACACCACTAGTTCAATCAATTCAAAATTCCCACGTATATCTTCGATCTCCTCCGAGATGGAAGCTACCAAGTGAAACAAGGTGGACTCAAATTTATTTTCAATTGGAATGAGCGTGTCTAATCTATCCCCAATTTCCCTCAACCCTTGATTTATCTAATACTCGTTCATGATCCTAAGAAAATGGACCCAAATGTTTGAATGAGAAATATAAATATCCTGGGTGAAATCATGAATTTAGGTGTCTATTATTTTGGGGGGGGGTTATGAGAAAAGAAGTGTTGTTCTTGCAAGTTTATCAACTTCGAGTAAAGAAAAATTAGATTTGTGTTTAGGATTTCATTTTCTAGTAAAAACAAAACTTGTAGATAATTGTGTTAGCTTTCTATTGATTATTTTTTAGATTTTTTTATTGGCCTTTGATATGTCATTTTTTCAACTGTTTGATAGTATGTTCTAAACTAATGAAATTATGATAAATAGTCATGTTTTTAGACTACAATTTATTCATTATTCAGCTATCATTCATTAAAAACAAATTATGTTATGATGATATCGACAGTTTGTACTAATGCTTGACTATAAGTTTGTATCCAACAACCGCATACAATAATAATTAGAATATTTTGAAGTGGGACAATCTTAAACTAGCATAAAAATCACATGCTTATTTCGACGCAACATCTTCCGTAATTTCCAATTCAAAACAAAAAACTGAAAGTACCCTTTTGAAGACAACACATGAAGGTTTTGTACCATGATATTTCCAAATTTTTTCTTTATGTATTTATGAAGTTATTGAATTTTCATTTCACTGAATTCTATTAAATTTTGAAGCAATCCAAACACCTTCTAAGAAAAGTAATAAATAAAATTAGTGGATCACACCAAATTCAACAAAATTCGCATCTATAGAAAATAGATTGAATTATGCAACTAATGGTATTATTTGTCAAGAGAAATTCTTAGTATTTCATATGATTTGATCTCTCTGAAATTGGAAAAAGACTCAGAAATGTGATGGAATACCATTTATGAATATTTACAGGTTTTCACCAGAATAAATCTTTCAGCCGAAAAGTATAATAGTTCGGCCCAAAGTTAGTTTTAACGGATGAAAAAGAGTTTAGTCAAACTATTAGTTCTACCAAAAAAAAATATTGTTTTTTGTCGGCCGAAAAAACTTGACATGGCTTTTTGAAAAACCATTTAGATTCATATTTATAAGAATCATGTTTACGCATATTTTCACATTCTTTAAAAGATCATGATTTTACACATTTATAGACAAGGGTTGATTTTTCTGGTAAGTGTTCTTAAAACTTATCTTATAATATGGAGGCTCTTTTTCTTTGATAGTAAAGATTCTTTCGAAAATTTTGTTATGGTAAAATGTTCTTAGAAACTGTCTTCTGAGATGGAGGCTATTTTTCTTTGATAGTAAAGATTCTTTTGGAAATTGTTTTATGGTAAAATCTTCTTAGAAACTATATTATGAGATGGAGGCTCTTTTTCTTTAATAGTAAAGATTCTTTTTGGGAATTTTTTTATGGTAAAATGTTCTTAGAAATTATCTTCTAGGCTATTTTTCTTTCATAATGAAGAATCTTTTGGGAAATTGTTTATAGTAAAGTGTTCTTAGAAATTACCTTCTAAGGTGGAGACTTTTTTTCTTTAGTGAAGATTTTTTGGGGAAATATTTTATGGTACAAATTTTCTTAAAGATTCTTCACCAATTTATTTTATGGTTATCTTTTATTTTTATTTTTTGAGCAATATTTTATGGACAAGTCTTTTAAGGAGAGTTTTTTTACTTTGACGATTAAGATTCTCTCCACGGAAATTTATTCTAAGGTGAAGGTATACATTTAATAATCATGGAAAACAAAAGAGAGTGAAAGAGGAAATCCGATCTCCCTCGAGATGATGCCTTACATAATGAAAAGCAAAGACTCAAATACCATATAGAAAGAAACAAACGAGTACAAATATTGAGGACATCACTAATGATGATGTAATTAGAGATTTGGATCAAAATGTTGATGATATAAATGTTCAAAATCAAATTCAAAAATAATTTGAACCAAGTATGTACAAATATTGTAAATTTGTTTAAAATGCAGTAACTGCTTTTTGTAAATGATTGTATTCTTGAAAATAATTTGCAAAATAGAGATACAGATTTATGTCCTAATGTTGATCAGCATGTTGAAGACATTGATGAATCCGAAAACGATGCCAATATTGAATCCAATAGAGGTATATATATATTGGTTATTAAAAGATTTTAAACCATGTAATTTTTTTTATAATTAAGAGTCATATTTTTATGTTTCAAGTTATGTTTATTTGAAATATACTAAATAAAAATAAAAATTGAAATATTTATAGGTGGAATCATCATTGAAGATGACATGTTACAGAATGTTGATAGAGAAAAATTCGGAAACACAAAACCTTACCATATTGTACGATATCGTGGTGAAAAGATACATGAACAATTTCTGGAAAAAAAAAAAAAGAATTAGTGGCAACAAAAGCTCAAATTTTGAGGTGTTTGTTAGTATCCACGAAGTTGAGGGAAGCTTGGTCATTATTGGGTATTCAAAAGGAGACAAAATATTTAAAGGTGAAGCAAGATGTGTTCGAAAATATATCCGATACAATAAAAACTATTGGAAAATCCAGAAAGAAAGATACTAGTGATGCACGTAGAATAATACAAACAATGATTATTTCATCTAGTACTAGACAAAACAATTAGACAACGGAGATCGCAAAAGTTATTAGAACTTCGTGGAAAACATTGTACAAATATAAAAAATCTGATTACAAATAGATGCAAATCATGAGCTTCCTTGTTGGGCACTTATTTGTAGACAACCCTATAAAGATAGGCTCGTTGAAAGTGTTAAAGCTATGATGCATGAATATTGGGTGGAAAATTCTCATGTTTCACCAAATGCAAAGGATGTGATACGACGAATAATATCTCAAAATCAGTATGAAATCCATCCAAAACATATATTGGAGATGACTCAAATATAATTGTTCAATAAATTCAAAGATGAGCATAGAGAAGTGAATTTGTCAATCAATACAATTGTACAACAAAAGCCATGGTATATTAGACCTGTCACTATTCATGATACATGTTGTTTTCATTATCATGTTGAATTTTAATTATATTATGATACATTCCTTCGATTTGGTAAAACATTCTGGCCGAATTCACCTCCTTCCACAATTCATGCTTTTAGATCTGAAATTCTATGTGAAAGAGATTGTCATGAGATATTTTACAACAAAATGTATCAGTGGAAAGAAATGTGATCATTGTGGAAATATAGCTTTATTCCACCATAAATATCCTATTGATATTAATGATTACTCATTGTCAAATATAATAGCTGATTGGAAGACATATGAATATGTCACTTATTCCCATAATTCTACAAGTTCTACAAACACTCTTTCGAAAATGATAGATTTACAACAAAATAAAATTAGTGTTACAGAGTTTTTGAAGAAGTTTGAAAAATAAATTTATTAATACATCAAACATGCACATAAAGAACGACGAAAAGACATACAATTCAAACAATCAGATGACATTTTTCAAATAGGGACTATTTTTTCTGTGGTTGATTTGGTAGAGAATTACACATTTGAAGCAAAAAAAGAAATACAAAGTGAATATTATCATTCTCACCAAGGTTCTATATTTTTCCATGTTCTATATAGACATGCTCAACACATTGTTGATGATATAGAAATCATGAATGACAATCGACATGTGATCAAAGAATATTATTTCTATATGAGCAATGACCGCACACATGATACGCATTATGTACAACATTGTTTTGATATTATTCATGTTTCATTGAAAACACATGGAATTGTAATGAATGAACATTGGATGTGGTCATATGGATGTGCATGGAAATTTAAATCTTCACGATTGTTCTTCTGGATATGTCTCCTTCATAAAAAAATATTAAACATCATTTTTTTGAAACTAGTCATGGAAACAGAGAGCACAATGGTGTAGGTGCATGTGTAAAAGGAGCACATCGAAGGCATCAAATGAACTATTATACCGATCAATTTGTGTGTGCTAATCATGTTTTTCAATGATGTGTTGTAAATGTCAGCCATGTGTGCAATCAAAAATCAAAGGATGTTCGCAGGTATGAACTTTGTTTTCAAAACAAATTTATTCAACTTTGAATGACTTTAACATGTACATCTAGTAACATTTTACTCACATGTACATGTAAATTTTTTATGTTGGAGGGGTTTTTATGGCATATTGGTATCCAAGATGTAGACAGATCAATCCCATTTGATGGTAGCACCATTCATGGAACTCGATATTTACACTCAATCAAAACAAAAACCTTCCAAAATGTGTTTTCATTTGATAGTAGGAAGCTAACATGCTTTTTTCCTATCTGCATGGACACGGAATCAATAGAAATTTGTGAACACATCAATGACAATTATGTTAAAAACTGGAAACACACAAAAATTAATCAAAAAGGAAAAATTCCACTTGCAAGCTTTACGGAGTTGGAATCAGAGGAAATTGCATTATCAACTCATGGTGATAGAATTTCCGATCTTGTTAGAGAAGGTAACTTTATGTACACTTTTATAAATGCCATTTTTTATTTGAAATATTTATTACTTGAATGTCAAATATATATATACATACATACATACATACATACATATACATATACATATACATATACATATATATATACATATACATATACATATACATATCAATGTTGTTTGATTTAATGAATATGAATTTGAAAAATTCAATGTAAGTTATTTATGTGAAAGAGATGTATTTGTTATGATTGCACCCATAGACAACAATGAAAATGTCAGATATTCTTTGATGTGGTGCACAAAGAGAAAGATGAAATTATTGGAGAACTATGATGATAAAGGTTTTATAGATGAACGATGGTCAATTATATTGAAAGGTTATTTTTTTGCAAGAAACACATCAAACAAAAAGTCAAGTTCACTATAAAGACTATCAACCTGATGTCATATGCTTCCAATATAGTCATTTGGTATGCGCAACTCTCATAAAGTTGATAGAAGTGAAATCAAATAAAAAATTTAAATCTAGAAGATGGAAAATGTCAAAAGTTGATCATGAAAGATTAATTTAATAGTGCATTCCTTTATGATCTTATTTATAATTTGAAACATGTTGAGCATGATACACACGTTTTACATCAAGAACACCTTGATTGGTTTTATAATTGTGACACTCAAATAGAGTGATTATTGATAAGTTAGCTAGATTGTTTTAATTATTTTTATGTACATTCCTTAAACATGTATTGTTCAAAATCATAATGTTATGCACTTTAGTACATGTTATTAAATTGTCAAATTATTAGATCTGTTTCACTTTGAAACTTATATGATATATTGTCAGATTCGATTGTTGAGCCTATGTACATCAAATTTATGAAACTTATATTATATTGTTCTTATATTTTTGAGCTTATGTATATCAAATTGATGAAACTTATATGATATATTGTTCTTAGATTGTTGAACATATGTACATCAAATCGATTGATGAATTGTATTGAGTGACCATAAATTTTTAACATTATGATATGTATCAAGTAAATAGCCATAATTGTTACTTTTGTTAAATAAAAATTTCTAAAATAACAAATTAGATTCTAATAGTTTTAAAATACTTACATTATTCTTATTGTGTCTTACATGGATTTTCATTCTTTTTATTGTTATATACAATATTGTTTTATTAACATAATTTAAACAAGTGGTAGATTACCATAAAAATTCAATATTCAAATTGAAGCACTCTATAAATTGCATTATATACACTAAGATCATTAACCAAATATAATCATGATATCAATGATAAATCATAATATGAACATGATAACATAATTTAAACAAGTGGTAGATTACCATAAAAAGTCAATATTCAAATTGAAGAACTCTATAAATTGCATTATATGCACTAAGATTATTAACGAAATATAATCATGATAGCAATGATAAATCATAATATATGAAAATGAAAAATCAATGATGGCCATAATGTCCTAGAAAATTTATATCTAGTCATACACCTAGAGAGTAGAATTTTTTTATAGTCATACACCTAGAGAGTAGAATTTTTTTATAGTCATACACCTAGAGATTTTATCTTATAAGGAAACGATTTTTCAATGTATTCATAAGGAAAAGATAGGATTTTTGGCACATGACAAGTCAAACTAGTCATTCTATTATAAAATTTGTATAAAGTGCATTTTATTGAATATTCTACAGATATCATATATTATTCTACCTAGATGATTGAAAACACTCCTAACTAACATATCCAATCAAATCCACAATTATACATAAATATAAACATTAATTAAATCTATACACCATGACCAAAAATAATATCTTCAGAAAAATCATTTAAACACAAGTGAAACATATTGTTTAAACATCAACTAATTCTAAAGACATTAATCTAGCATATTGTGTAAACATCAACTAATTCTAAAGGCATTAATCTATGAATCACATAACCAAATTAAATCATTTAAACAAAATTTACCAAATTAAATCATTTAAACAAAATTAAATTACATTTGAACTTGATCAAAAAACTATATATATATGAAGAGTCCAAAATTGTATATATATACAAGTTTAAACAATAAGTTTAAAGTTTTGACATGCAATTTCATTAACAAGTTCACAAGTATGAAAACATATATAACTATGTAATATTCATTGTATGGATATCATTATCCACATTCTCCTCGCGATTGACCTATAACACATGCACCAGTTAATTAAGCTTCAATATATAAATTTTATATTGTAAATAAAATCTAATAAAAATACAATTGGAATTTAAAATAATAAATATGAATAAATATACCTCAGTGAGCCCCACACCCAAAAAGGTCACCACATCCAAATCTGTGGAAGGCTGTAGAGTCCATTTACCAACCTACAGTTTTAATTTCATTACTTTTTTCATGCATACGTATAAAATAAAACAAATTTAAGATGTCAATAATTAAACTTAAACATTTGAAACATGTAATTAAACAAAATGTCAAATGTTCTTTAATCATTACTAAAACATTTGAAAGGTGCAATTTACGTCAATATCTTGGGAAACACTGAGAATGTTTCCCAAAATTGATGATGACAGGGGCCTAATACCCTTGGTCCTAGGAGAAGGGATCAAAATTTGTGAACACAACCAAAATTTTAATCTTAGAAACATGTGTCATGACATTAATGTTAACATATAAATGTATAGATATTTATGTAAATGTACCTCTCTTAGTGGCCCTATGTTAACACTAGAGTCGACCATAAAATCATGTTTATCCAACATTTGGGCGAACTGCAATTCAAATGTGTTCATTTTAAATACCCATTGTTATATATATATATAACCTATCAAAACATGATTTAACAATTATGAGGTAAAAATAAAAGTTCTCACATACCTCCCCCCTCCCTTCTTCGCTGTGATGGAGTAACTCAAACCACCCATATCGACAATGTTTTGCATAGGCCTTGGCATCTTCGAGGCTCATTGAATATACCTCAATATATTTTTTATAAGAAAAACATGCATGAGAACAAGCACATGATCTATGTCAATTCATGCCCACATCAACCCCCACTAGAGAAGATTGTAAGTTGTCTCCTATAAAGGTTCTCCCCTCTAGACCAATCTAAGAGGTCACCTCCATCTCTGGTCATAAAATAACAAGTATCTATGGCTGAGGCACCAAATGAGGTGTATCCTTAGGAAACAATGGATCTTGAATGACTCCTTCCCATTCATACATCCTACCTTTTCAAATCCCATAAAATTTGGAGGTAGAATATTTGTAATCTGGCTTCATGTTTAAAAAAACTATGCATAAAAAAATATCGCAAAATAATGTGTCACTTCATCATTCCATTGAAATATACCATAGGCTTCCAATAATCTATCATATAAATGGTGTGAAATATCATGGTGCTTTAAATATTGCACCTTTAACATCTTCCACTTAGGTCCTTCTTTAAAATTAAACATTGAAATGGAATCTGCTTTTGATACCCTCTTCTCTACATCAAACCACTTGTGAGGACACATCACCTGAGCCTTTTTAATTTGCATCGAGTGAATACAACAATATGTTGTTGGGATAATACTTATATAGGAATTAATAAACTTTCCTAAAGATTCCAAAATTATTTGTAAACTTTGTCGGTTCTCAGTTGGTATTTCCAAGCTAGAAAGATCATCCCTCAATTTTTTCTGGTGGGATGTGCATTTTTCAAGGGTGAAAGAAACAATATATTTTCCCAAGTAATAGCATCAGGTATATCTAATGGATAAATGGTTGTAGGATTATAACCATGCATTTTTTCAAAAGTAACCCTTCATCGACCTTGACCCTTTTATTGAGCATTTACATGACCTTTCTCTTGGTCCCTTGCAACATCCTTAGCATATCCACCCCTTGCATCATCACCCTCATTTTCTCCAAATGCATCATCACCCACATTTTCTCCAAATGCATCATCACCCTCATCCTCTCTGAATGCATCATCACAACCCTCAGCAGAACCATGATCCTCTACAAACACATGTGATCATGTATAATTTAGTATATAAAGGCACAAGCATATATATACACATGTGCAAATTAGTAATTTATTTAAATGAATGATATATATATCTATATATGTAACATATTTACAAATAAAATGTGGTTGGTCTATTGGTCATTCTCTCAAATGACAACCAAAAGAGGGAAAACGGTCATGAGATAAATCAAACAGAAAACCAGATACAGATTCGTTCCCACTCTCACAAGACAATCTGTTACGTCGTCTCTCTACAAAGAAAAGTGCTAACAGTTATTAAAATTAATGAACAATATTTAAAACAAATATAAATCTGCATGCATACTCAAAAATTTGCATGTGCATAAATTTTAAACACATACCAGTGTCTTGATATAATACACTAGAATCTCTATATGTATCATACCATCATTGAGAACAAGCATTCGAAGGTATTTCAGTAAACCTATGTGTTATATTATGCATCCTTGTCTCAATAGATGTACTAGTACATATTTGACTCGAAGAACGAGTCAACGCCTCGTCTTGATCCATATCTACTATATCTCCTATAAAAATCAAGACAAACATCAATGAAATAATGTAGTTTATCCAATGGAGACTAAGGGTAAGATTGCTATGCAGTTTAGCCCATAGAAAGTTTTTGAGGACACAAAAGATCAATTCAATATATTTATTGTGTGCCCCTCTTTCTGATGTGAATTTGTGTTGTTCCCACGGGTATCCCTCTTTATTTATCCCGAACAATCCATTCCTCATCCGAAGGATATTATTTTTAATGGTATAATATATTGCCCAATTACACACCATATGATATGACACCACATAATATCCTTTACCTTTATCCAATCATGAAGCCCTATGATACATCTCCCATCACCCCTAGATATAAATATATGGATTAATAGGACTGAATAACTACATTCTATCCATAAAAGTAAAATAATGATCTTAATTGATTAGGGAATAAGCAAAACCAATCAATAATGCCAGGTAATTTGAGCTTCCATGTTACTGCTAACCTGGTGTAGTATTAACTATGAGTAAACACAACTTAATTATTAAATCTTTGTTGGGTAAACTGCTCTACTAGGTACCTATAAGATTAGGTAATCAATGGGATTAAGTAGAAGGGTTAGAGTTACTGTAATGCTTAGTACGATGTTTACCTACTTAATATATGTAATTAGTGACATATTCCACATAAGTTGAGCTATCTAGTTCACAGTAATACATATATGATTATTATGGAAACACTTATAGGTGTATATTTCATAGTTCATGATATCCTAACTTTAACATAAATAAATACAAAATACATTTTTTATTTTACAAGAGAATATCTTTGAATTTTGATTGTGAGCTTACGTTGTTAGTATTTAGTTTTCAAGATATGTAATTCAAGTTGCAACATTTCCATTTCATGATAGGTTCTCTCTCAAGCTCTTCAGGTCCTCAAGAAGATGTTTGTTATTCTTTAAATCGATATAGACATGTGACATATCTAGCAGATTAGGGAATCTTGCAGGATGTGTTCCTATAGGAGTATGGGGTACTATGAATAATTTCCATTCTTTCACGACAAGGGGTATATATAAAGAGAAAGACACAGGATGGTCGACTAGTATGAAAAAATATATTGACTCCACAAAACTTTGCTCAAATTCAGTTCTTTTCTACATTAAAAATTATAGGTTCAAATTGGTATTTGTTTTTAGCCATGGTTGAAATATTGCTGTAAAGTTAAACTTTATAAAGATTTCATCAAATTCATTTGTTTCCTACATTAAAAATTACACTTTCAAATTGGTCTTTGTTTTTATCCATGTTTAAATATTTCTTCGAAGTTTAAATTTAAAAATCCTTGGAATGTTAACCATTATGGTTTAGAGAAAAAAGCATTACCTGGAATATAGGTTTTTATGTTAAATTTAATTAGTTCTACTGTTACATCCAACAAATATCAACTCTTATGCTCAAAACAAGAAGAGTTCATTTAGTCACTCTGGATATTAGTTGTTGGTGAGGATAATTACTAGTGTCTCAGAAGCCTCCCTATTGGAAAACAAAACTTAGTTTCCATGCTATGAAGAAAGGGGTGAGAAAGTGTAACTAATTCAATAAGATTGGTTGTATATTTCCAAATGTTATCTTATCAAGTGCCTATCACTACTATTCACATTGTGTAATTGTCTAATCTGTATCATTTCCACATCAGTGATAGGTGCACTACATAAATATTATTTCTTTCCATGCATGACTAGTGGGGTTTATAACTTGATACATCCAACTTCAATGATTTTGTTTATTTTGAGGTATGGGGACTTGAGCTTTCTATCTTTATTATGGAGTACCCCTTTATAAAGGTATCTTTAGGCTCTTGTATCATCTGCTTAATTTGTTTGGTTTTGATCATGTTTAGTCTAGTGGTTACACTATTTACCTAGGTTGTCCATAAATGATAATGGTAACCTAATTTCATATCCCCACATTTTGATCATCAGAAGTGTTGACCTTTCCTAGCACCAAGGGGGTCAAAAGATGCATTAAATAATTAACCTAGGATATTTTCTTTAAAATGTTACTTAAGAGGCATGTGTTTGGTGTATTAATTGCCATTAAAAATTATTATGTAGTTAATTATGTGGAAACTAAGTTTCCATTAACAGGAAGGCCACCTGGGCAAGCCAAAATTCCGAGGAAATGGAATCTGTCATAGGACATGCAAAATCTAAGAAAAGTTGTCAAACACAAAAGAGGAAACTTTGGACAAAGTTAGAACGTAGTTTCCATTTGGAGACTCAGTCACAAAATTACTTAGTAAAGAAAAAGTTGTCATAAGGAAAAATAACAAAAATGGACCAAAGGAGGGCATAGTTTCCCTTTTAGAGTTCAATCACAAAAGAAGGAAAGCCAAGAAAAGTTTTCATAAGGGAAAATAACAAATCTAGGCCAAAGGAGGGCACATTTTTTAAATTAGATAGAATACAATGGCAAGGACACATATTTATGACACCTACTTGCTAAAATTCTCAAGGAGGGTTCTTTCATGGTTAGGGTTAGGGTTTCTATGTGGATGACTTGCTCTCACATGTCACCTATTACCTATACTTGATCAACAAGTCACCAAGGGATCTATTTAAAGGAAACTTGAGCTCCTTTACTCTGTTTTGATAATGTATGTTGTGATATTGATTGAATATAATCTTCATTACTGAGTGTTGTGCGCCACTCTATTGGGAGATGTGCCACAAGTCCTCTCTTCCTCTTCCCCTTTCTTCTTATCCCCTTCTACTTTCGTTGCAGGTGATGGTGAACTCATGATCATCATCCTAAGTTCATATAAAAAATATACAGCAGCTCAACCACCCATTGAATAAGAGCTCCAGTGAAGATCAGCTTCACCTATGCTCCCATTCCCATTTTGATGAGAGATTTAGGCCTCCTTCCCTAAGTTTTGAATCCAATCTGTGGAGAGATCAATCCTCCAATATTATTTATTTTATGTTGAAACAAAAATATGATATTATCACTTATGTAATACAGTAATATTTCATGTTCTAGGAAGTGCCTATTTCAATTTCCATGATTGAGCCTTTTTTTCCCACTAGATGGGGTTTTTATTAGTTTATGTGCATGAAGAGTGAAGTAATGCTATGGAAATGAGTTATGAATGATATGATATGTAAAATTTTGTCATATTATTCTCTGTTCCATTTCATTAGTAGTTATTCTATCTTTTTGATATGAAATTTACTAAATATTGTGCACCCTAGCTAGTTGACTAGTTAAATTTGACTAGTCTTTCCATTTTTGTAATTATGAGAGTTTTGTGGATTGGAATGAAATTTTGTAAGTTGTTGTATATTATTAAATGAAACCTCTGTCCATCCCAACCTTCATATGTATATTTTTCTTTATATGTACCTTGTTTGAGAAGCCATATTTGCGTAGGGTCTCCCCAAGCAAAAATTGCCATTTTTTCCCAATTCGTCCAAAACAACGCTAAACCTTTCCATAATTGTTACTATCTGTCTGAAAATTTATTGGATACCTTATAAATTTCTGATAACATATATGTACATTTACCTAATCCTCTAGTTGAAAGGGTCTGAAGGAGTCTTCCTAGTTTCATGGTTGGGTGACCTAGAAGCATGGGAGTAAGTTTCAACATAGCTGACTTTGAAACCTGAATGGTACCTGATATAAATGTGTTATGAAATATGATCTCACTGTGCTGAAATTTTCCTTGGTTTCTTCCCTCTTCCTGCTTCCCTATTCATAATTTTTTCAGCAAAATATTCTTATCTGCCTAGTCCAAAAATTGTCTGACTGAGTGCAAGTTTTATATCTGAATTTTACATTATATTTGAAGCAAGTTAGTGTTCTGATATATACATCAGATATCAGAAAATTACAGTGGTATCATATCTCTTTCCTTGGCTCACCCTGTGGAAAGAAATCTCTCAGTGAATAAATTTGTAGCCATGTCGTACTATGAGGATGACTATGATGAGAAGTATGAGGAGTACTATAGATAGTTTGTTGAATAATAAGAGGTGATATATGTTAATCATTGCTTGCAAATGTAAATAAACAAGGATGGTTACTTTTGTGAAAATGTGGAGTATGAAGACAGCAGGGTTGAATCACCAATGGATAATCCTAAGAAGGATTTAGCAAAGATGATAGCTGCAATTGAAAACTTGTCCCACCACTACAAATAGTATTTTCCCTTGGGGGAAGAGATTTCTAAATCCATTCATTTCAAAGAGTATTTTTATTGCATATTTAGATTTGAGCCTAAGGATGTACATGCTTATTCTTTAAAGAGAAACAAATCATTCCTAGAGGAACCAAGTTGTTGCACGTCTCTGAGCAATGAGGAGGAAGAAGGAACCAAGAGGGAATATCCTTCAAAGCCATTTACATATTCAAGAATTATGAGAGGATTTTGGTTCTCTTCAAGAAGAGTTTCCAAGAATTATGACCTAAGTACTGTTGTCTCCTTTCACACACCTAGGTTACATGGCAGAAATATTCAAGCCACTCGATGTGTCCTTTGAGGAAAGTATCAAGTCAAGGCTGTCACCTTGTTCTTGACTCCTCTGTTAAGGCTAAATCCTAACGAAGCGAAGGGTGGTTGGCCCTATTAAATTACTAAGGCTAATTACATAGTGTGATGGTGTTATCTTGATTAAGTTGTTTAGGAGTTTTGAAATTAACCAGTAGAAACAAAAGATAGCAAGATGCAATATTTAAAGCAGATAAGCACAATAATGACACGCAATATATATATATATATATATNAACATTCATGGCTACCCACAATGTGGTTTATGGGATGGAACAGAGTCTCGAAGACTATTGTTCATAATGCACCCATCAAGGTGTGACAGAGATCGGTGCCTCGAGGTCACTTTCCAGTTGTTCCCACTCCTTTAGGTATTTTGCCACCCTTTACAGTTCGTTTAAGGAATTGGGTTTTCGCCTAATGGTTTGTCAATTTGGGAGGTGAAGACTAATTAATCTAGTCACTCAAGTGATTTTGATGCAGCTTCACTGATCGGACGAACCACATCCAAGTACAAAGTATACACACTAGAGTCTTTGTTATTTATAGTAAATTTTAAAAGAGGTGTTCTTATTAAAAAGAAAACCCTCTAGGAACCTCTTTTGGTCCAAGTGGACCTCAATCGGGGAATCAAGGAGGGGTTTATTTTTTTATTATTATCAAAACAATTAATGAAAATGGAATCAGAGATACACAACAACAGTTTTCTAATTAGTCCTTCCACACATATCTTTCCTCTTGCAGGTCAATCAGGAAGTCATGGGGTAAGTATTATGATTACCTTTGAATTGAAAATATGGAATAAAGCAAAATATTGTCAAAGTATACAATCCTGCATGTCAATACTAAACTAGAACAGAAAAAAGGGAAAAATACAAAAAAGTGAATCGGACGCGGATCCTCCTTGGGGGGATGGTGAATAGGATTGAAAGAGCCTATTCAAAAAGATTTTTATTTTTATTAGAATAAATTACGATATCATAAAACTGAAATTAATCCACCTGGTCCTTATATGGAATGAGACCAAAGGTTTACAAATTGCAAAAATTTGAAATTTTGGGAAGACGGAGACCCCTTGGGGGGTTTAAAATGGTCCAAAAATGCTTTCCGGACAGAGCCTCCTCCTCTTTTCTGTTACACCTTCTAAAAAACAACAATATTATCACAGTTAAATATTCCCAAAAGTACTTTGAAAGTACTTTTGGATGAACAAACGTTTTACCCAAAAATTCTAAGTTAAAACTAGTTTTTAAAGAAGTAGAAAAGGAACCAAGGAAAGCAAGCTTTCCTTGGGATCTTGGACTGATTTGGGGGCATCCAATACGAAGCAATTCAATTTATGAATATAAATTTTTATATTCTAAGGAAACAAGCATGCATTCAACAAGATTTAAATCTACTTTCATAGCCTTGAAAAATGACAATTTTCCCTAAAACTAGATCTAGAATGCTTGTAATTTTTTTTTTAGGAATGAGATCTAGTTTATGAGCTTTAAGGAAGCAATATCTATGTAAAATAAACTCTAAAATTGATATATATAAACAGCTTTAAATCTCCAAACAAATAATCGGACTGATTTTACAAAAAATTGAAGGAGGAAGAGGAAAAGAAGAGCGTTTATTGCTAGAAGCCTTGAAGATCAACCATGGAGCTTTCCAGTGGAATGTCGAGGGATTATGCCTTTGAATGGTTTTGGAGAGAGTGAAGAAGAAAAATATATCAACATCCTCTCCAATATAGGAACCTGCAACTTAATCCAAAGACTTGCCAAAATACTTGTGAGATCCGGTTAATACATACTTAGAGATTTCAGAATAACATGCATGTAAACTTATAAAACATGCATAAAAAATGAAAGAGATGGCCAATAAAATTATTAACAAAATTCTTTCCTATCAAGATTATAGTAAAATTATTATCTATCTTAGCAATGAATCCGCATATAATCAGCAAATTATAAACATAGATACAGGTTACCTCAATGAAACATGGCAATGCTCATCCAAACATAAAATGACATGACACCATCTTGCCTCCAAAGCTTCACTTTATTCCAATAGCAAAAGATATTACATAGTATTACAACAGAAATGGATCCTCAATCCAACTCTAACTAACTCGGAAAGGAGGCAGCCATGCTTTATTTATACACAAAATTGAAACCCCAGCCCAAAGGGGGCCCAAATCCCAAGGAGATAGACTACTACAGCTGAAGGAGAGTCCATCAATGCCTGATATGAAGCTGAAATGAGCATCTACTGAGTCTAAATATTAATGAGGGGGCTAATTGAGCTGACATATCAACCTGCTGAGTGAATCATCAACCACAAAGCTCCCAGAAGAGCCCACATGTGTGAAGGAGAGAGAGACGGCACAATTCCCCATAAAGGAAGCTGAAGTTCAACTCTGAATCCACCCAGATCACCTCCTTCAGTCAAGGATTTATTAGATCCAGTCAATCTGGTGCTGATGAGACTAATTTCAATCAAATCGCTTGAGAATCCATTGATCTAAGATTTTGTATTTGCTCCATTATTTATCAATTTATTAATTAAAATAATAATAAATTATTATTTTTGGGCTTTCTAACCTGAGTGATGGAAAATCACTCAGAATTAGGAAATAGTGGGTTCATAAATTCACTGGGTGCTCTTAGCTTGAAAATGAGCACCTACATGATTGAATCTGACTTCCGAACCCACTTTTATTACAAAACCATTTTTTTTAATTAAACTATTAAAAAATAGCCTAAGTTTTGGAAAAATTAAATTTTAATAAAAAAACACTGAAAAAAGTTAAAATTTTTTAAAAACCTAGGGGGACTTAGACATGTTCACATGGCTCCACCATGATGCCTAGCATGTTTATACATCAACACATAGACTCTAATAACCTCAATAGGCCTAAATACCAAGCCGGCCACCCCAACTTTGGAGGTATTGAGTGAAAAACTCATAAATTATCAGTCATTTATTCAACAACCAATTAGGGAAAAAACACCCTGGGATGATCGGATTAACAAATAAATTCTAAGAGACCAAGTCTTTTATAGACACTATCATGCTAGAACATTTATTAAAACTCCCCCAAGGGGGTATGAACATGTGATATAGTACAAAAAAGTTTCCCAGAAGCAAGATTGAAGGTCCTCTGAAGTCTGAACAAGTTATCCTTGTTCGCTTCACCAGGATCCCTTGATAAAAAACTGCTAAGTACAACTTAGGTGGTAACATTCTGGCTCCAACTGCAAGATGTGTGCTTGATCTGGTCACAGGGAAAGGAGAGGATATGAGAACACGAGAATCTCTGTTTTATACATGCTGTAAAAACATCTCAACTTAACAAGAAAACCTTAGTAGCACAAGCTTTACATAAAAACCAAATGAACCATCAAGCTGATTTATTTAAACAAAATAAATGTAACTAACTAATGATTTTTTTTTATAGCTAAGTACAAAACAAAAATGTGAAAAGTAAATGCTCTTTTTCAAGGATCTTATTTTCCTACTCTAAGGATGATATAAAAAGGGTTAAGTGTAATAAAAAATCCAATGTAACCACCTAAGCATTTTATTAACATAAAAAAAAATTCCTTGTCTTTGGTTACCAGCCAAAGTAAGGATACTTTATTTAGAAAATGCAAACCTACGTGATGATTCAGAATGGGTGGGATGGATGGGAAATCATAGGCATGAATAAAGTCATTAAAGTTCTTCCCAAACTGGTATGTGCTCATGCAGGTTGCTTCTATCCATGACTGGATAGGACCGATATACCGATTAGCATGATGAGGCAAACTGACTATATCATCATAGTGATCATCAAGGCTTACTGAATGATGACTGATTGTATAAGCACCAAGATGCTCCAAATCATAAGGAACCTCTACATGTGAAGAAGATGGCTAAGACTGATATTCCACTAATTGCATCATCTAACTTTTCACAACACTTCTTCTCAAAGTATTCATTACTAATACCCTTGTGCGGCTCTGCATGATATGACTCTGAATGATCACGTGAAAATTATGAATGCTCCTCTTCCATTCTAAGATTTTCCCAAGTATCTAGATCCATGCTCCCCTCTACAGATGTATCATAGATTGGACTTCCACAAATTTTCGAATAGACACTCCCCTTGCTTGACATATAATGGATGGGGTTCTCAATAAGATTTTCACAAGTTGGATTATCTATGAAATTCCAGTAGTCATCACTCCCATCTATGTTGGATATGAGAGAGTCTTCCTTGCTGGTATCACATCCTAAGCTATAACTACCCTCCTCCTCATAATAATCATCCTTCAAATTTTTGGTTTCAAATATATTATGAGAATTTAAACTTTCCAAAACTTCATCCCTAAGTGATGAACATAGAGGAGTATCATCATACACATCATAAAATTCTTCATAAGTGTCGATCTCTGTAATGGTTTCCTCATTATGGATTTCTGGAGAAGCATTGCAACAATCTTGAGAAAATCTCAAATCTTCAATGTTTTCAGTTATGGTGACATGAGGAGATTATTCAATACTGTGTTCAATCATGGGTTCCTTGTGAAGCTCTCCAAGATGATTTTCATGGATGTTCCCATCTTCAAAATCTAGCTGTGTAATGAGAGATACCTTATATTCTTTAAAAATCTACTTAATTGCTTTATTTCTTAAATAACTACTAGTATTCTCTTTGATGGGAGTATCATGGATCTCCTCTGCACTTAAATTTTCAACAAGTGATTCCAAGTATTCAGTACTTTGTATCATGGCAAAACCTCCCTCATATGTTTCCATGTGATACTCTATCCCAGATAGGTAGAAGCTAAAGATATTTTCAAGGAACTTTTTCAAACCATTCATACTACCCCTACCATCATGCCACTGCTCTAAAAACGTCCAATGGAAGCTTGGAAATGAGGTTATACATTTATTAGGAAGGCCCTGATAGAACCAACAATAGGCCTCACCCTGAAAAGTACCAGCAAACATTTCTATCATATTGTCTTCATGAAGCACATTGGAGTCAGCCATCAACTGAAGGAAAGGTTTGACATGCCAAATGGCCGAATCACCATAATTTCCATGAAATAATGGAAGCCATTTATATGCATCCCCCACACCATCACAATAGTTAGGAAAACCTGGGATATTTGTGAAATTGATAGGCTGAAAAAGTCTAGTTATCTGGGCACCATACTGCTCCCCTAATTCATCCATATAAAAAATTAATAGTATGCATTTGATATAACCATTAAACCTTCTACTGAATAGGTGGAGCTGTCAAGTGATGAGCTTTAAAGGTTTTAATATGTCGCATGGGCTCATCTACACACAACAAAAATTCACAAGTTTATGAGATAACAGGGCTTTTATCCCTTCAATGGAGTCACCATGTGAGATTTAAAATATACATTTAAGAACTCTCACAAAAATTACTTTTTGCTTTTCTTTGTAAAAATAAAAACTGAAAAAAGTTTGTGGAGTCACGAGATGAAAATTAAAGATCTACTCCAATCCATTCATCAAACAAAGAAAAAACAAAAAGGAAGAAAATAAAGTCGTACTACGGGAAAATATTTATCCCCGACAATGGCGCCAAAAAGTGTTGCCGCCTTTCACACACCTGGGTTATGTGGCAGAAATCTTCAAGACACTCGGTGTATCCTTGGGGGAAAGTCTTGAGTCAAGGCTGTCACCTTGTTATTGACTCCTCCGTTTAGGCTAAATTGTAACGAAGCCAAGGGGGGTAGGCCCTATTAAATTACTAAGGCTAATTACTTACTGTGATGGTGTTATGTTGATTAAGTTGTTTAGGAGTTTTGAAATTAACCAATGGAAACAAAAGATAACAAGATGCAAGATTTAAAGCAGATAAGCATAGTAATGACACTCAATATNNTATGTTCAAAAGTGAACTTCCATGGCTACTCGCAAGGTGGTTTGTGGGCTGGAACAGAGTCTCGGAGACTATTTTTCATAATGGACCCATCAAGGTGTGAAAAAGATCGATGCCTCGAGGTCACTTTCTAGTTGTTCCCACTCCTTTGGGTATTTTGCCACTGTTTACAGTTCATTCGAGGCATTGGATTTTTGCCTGATGGTTTTTCAATTTGGGAGGTGAAGACTAATAAATCTAGTCACTCAAGTGCTTTTGATGCAGCTTGACTGATCGATCGAACCACAGCCAATTATAGAGCATACACACTGGAGTCTTTGTTATTTTTTGTAAATTTTAAAAGAGGTGTTCTTATTAAAAAGAGAACCCTCCAAGAACCTCTTTTGGTCCAATTGGACCTCAATCAGGGAATCAAGGAGGGGTTTATTTTATTATTATTATCAAAACAATTAATGAAAATGGAATCAGAGATACCCAACACTAGTTTTCTAATTAGTCCTACCATGCATCTCTTTCCCCTTGCGGGTCAATCGGGAAGTCGTGGGGTAAGTAGTATGACTAATTTTGAGTTCAAAATATGGAATAATGCAAAATATTGTCAAAGTATACAATCCTACAAGTCAATACTAAACTAGAATAGAAAAAGGGGAAAAATACAAAAAAGTGAAACGGACTCGGATCCCCCCTCGGGGGATGGTGAATAGGCTCGAAAAAGCCTATTCCAAAATATTTTTATTTTTATTAGAAGCAATTAAAATATCAACAAACTGAAATTAATACACCTATTCCTTATATGGAATGAGACCAAAGGTTTACAAATTGCAAAAATTTGAAATTTTGGGAAGACGGAGACCCTCTAGGGTGTTTCGAATGGTAGAAAAATGCTTTCCGGACAGCGCATCCTCCTCTTTTATGTTACACCAGATAAAAAAAATCAAGATTATCATAGTTAAATATGCCCAAAATTACTTTGAAAGTACTTTTGTATGAACAAACGTTTTACCCAAAAATTCTAAGTTAAAACTAGTTTTTAAAGAAGCGGAAAAGGAACCAAGGAAAGCAAGCTTTCCTTGGGATCTTGGCATGATTTGGGGGCAGCCAATATGAAGCACTTAAATTTATGAATATAATGTTTTATATTATAAGGAAACAATCATGAATTCAATAAGCTTTAGATCTACTTTCATAGCCTTGAAAACTGACAATTTTCCCTAAAACTAGATCTATAATGCTTGTAAATTTTCTTTTAGGAATGAGATCTAGTTTATGAGATTTAAGGCAGAAATATCCATGTAAAATAAAATACAAAAATGATAGGTCAAAACAATTTTAAAGCTGCAAAAAAGTAACCACACTGATTTTAGAAAAAAATGAAGGAGGAAGAGGAAAAGAAGAGTGTTTGTTGCTGGAAGCCTTGAAGATCAACCGTGGAGCTTTCCGGTGGAATGTTGAGGTACTATGAATTTGAATGGTTTTGGAGAGAGTGAAGAATAAAACTAGATAAGAATCCTCTCCAAGCTAGGAAACTGTAACTGAATCCAAATACTTGTGAGATCCGGTGAATACATACATAGAGATTTCAGAATAACATGCATATAAATTTATAAAACATGTTGAATCTAGATATCTAAACATGCATCAAAAAAGAAAGAGATGGACAATAAAATTATTAATAAACTCCTTTCCTATCAAGATTATAATAAACTTATTATCAATCTTGTCAATGAATCCACAAAGAATCAACAAATTATATACATAGATACAGGTTACCTCAGTGAAACATGGAAATTCTCATCCACACATACAATGACATGACATCATATTTCCTCCAAAGCTTCACTTTATTCCAATAGAAAAATATATTACACAATATTACAACATCAATGGCTCCTCAATCCAACTCTAACTAACTCAAAAAGGAGGCAGCCATGCTTTATTTATACACAAAATTGAAACCCCATCCCATAAGGGGCACAAATCCTAAGGAGATAGACCACTGCAGTTGAAGGAGAGTCCATCAATGCCTGATTTGAAGATGAACTAAGATTCTACTGAGTATGAATGTCAATTAAGGGGCTGATTGAGCTGACACATCAACTTGCTGAGTGAATCATGAACCAAAGAGCTCTCAGAAGAGCCCACACGTGTGGAGGAGATAGAGAGCGCGTAATTCCCCATAAAGGAAGCTAAAGTTCAATTCTGGATCCACCCAGATCACCTCCTTCAGTCAATTATTTGTTATATCTAGTCAATCTGGTGCCGATGAGACTGATTTCAATCAAATCGGTTGAGAATTCATTGATCTAGGATTTTGGATTTGCTCCATTATTCATCAATTTATTAATTAAGATAATCAATAATTGACTTTTTGGGGCTTTCTGACCCGAGTGATGGAAAATCACCCAAAACTAGGAAATAGTGGGTCTATAGCTTTATTGGGTTCTCTTGGCTTGAAAATGAGCAGCTACATGACTGAATTTGACTTCCGAGCCCACTTTTATTACAAAACCATTTTTTCCAATTAAACTATTAAAAAATTTCCTAAGTTTTGGAAAAATTAAATTTTGATAAAAAACACTAAAAAAATTTAAAAAATTAAAAAACCTAGGGGGACTTAGACATGTTCACATGACTTGACTATGATGCCTAGCATGTTTATACATTGACACATAGACTCTAATAGCCTCAATAGGCCTAAATGCCAAGCCGACCACCCCAACTTTGGAGGTATTGAGTGAAAAACTCACAAATTATCAGTCGTTTATTCAACAACCAATAATAACCAAGGGAAAAAACACCCTGGGATGATTGGATTAACAAATAAAGTCTAAGAGACCGAGTCTTTTACAAACACTATCATTCTAGAACATTTATTACAGCTCCCCCAAGGGGGTATGAACATGTGATATAGTACAACAAAGTTTCCCAGAAGCAAGACTGAAGGTCTTCTGAAGTTCGAACAATTTATCCTTGTCCGGTTCACCAGGCTCACTTGATAAAAAACCACTAAGTACAACTTAGGTGGTAAAAATTACCACTCAATATGGAGAAACATTAAGCTGCTTGAAATAAGATGAAGAGAATCCATGTGTAGATGAAGACCCAATAGTCATAAATATGGTTGTTGGTAGTGTGGAGAAGGAATTAACTTCCAATTTATTTGTGGGTGTTTGAGGATCAATAATAAGGATGTTGGATCATGTATGAGTGGAGAAACACCTTCTATATAAGATCCAATAGCATATTACAAATCAGAATTACAGTCATCTTTGGAGCCAGATAAGGAAGAAGAAGACAAGGCCACACTGCTTGGGTGTGAAGTAAAACAATTGGTGGAAGAGCAGGCCACCATAGCATCACTTCGGGAATATGGTAATGTGAAGAACATGGATGATAAGGGTTCTGATTTTTGTAGCAGCCATGGTTACTTCCAACCATTTGATCCATGGGAGAATGGAAAAACCTCACTCGCATATGGGAACTTCAAAATGAAATCCAATGGTGAAGAAAAAGAATTCACTCCTAGTTTATCTGTTGGGGAACACACAATCAGTACACGGGAGGTTGATGTTGTCAATAATGATGAGGGATATTTTGGATCAGATCCAAAATAAGAACAAATATCAGATCTGAAATCATCATTTGAACTTCCGAATGAAGTGGAAGACAAGCCCCATCAACTGGGTGTGAACTAGGAAGTTTGAAGGGAAAAAAAATAATGCAAAGGGAGGAACACATTTCATATTTTTGTACTCTTTTGCAGCAAGATGAAGTTGCAGTGACATCATAAGGGAGGCTTGAAATTGGTAAGAATTCACATTCCCCTATCATCATTGAGGAGAGGCATGAACCATATAGAATTGCAAGTGGGAAAGTGGAAACAAAGATTCATGAAGAGAAGCATAGGTTACTGCAAGGTATTTGCAGTGAAGAAGAAGAGTTTCATCTGCTAGCACCTCATTTCCTTTTAGGGTCACTGAAGATGAGTGAGTGAAATACCAAAGAGGGCCTACAAACACTCCATAGAATCCATGCATTGATGATAAATATTTTTTGTATGTTGGAGGAGAAATATTCCATTGAAGACATGGAGAAGTTTCAGAAAGCCATGACAAGCACCAAAGGTAATTTTCTCCAATTGCTTCCTAATAGAGACAATTTGCTTGATCTTGTTGATTTGTTACATGGATCATCATTAAAGGATGAATATGAGGATTGCAAGCTCACATAAGAATTAGTGACCAACCAATATTCATTGAAGAGCACTCAATGTGAACTCCAAGAGTCCAAGATGCAGATAGAGCAACTTCATGAGGAGTTACAAAGATTTCACCTACCCTCCTATAGCCCTTTCAGCCATATTCACAAGGCTGATTGCATTCCTAATTATATGGAGGAATATCATGAGATGGTGGATCATTATATGCATTTAGTTTTGCATGTGCTTGATTACTATGTAGAAAATATTGAAGAGAACCAAGAAATTGATATTTTCCAGAGAAAACTCAGTGTTATTTTCTAAAAAGAGTATCTTCTCCATGGAAGAGTCAGATGAGCCCACATGGGTTGGATCAGCCAATGATGAAGAATATGCAGCCATAATATGGGAGGATAAGTATTGCAGAGAGTTGATTCATGGTTCTAATCACACTTATATTTTAGCCACATCAAGTGGGGATGAAAATTCGGAGAAGGAATTTTCCTTGTTGGTGCCACATGAGGAGAAGGAGGCTCCCATAGATGTTCAAAATGACTTGAGGAATGCATCATTACCTTATCAAAAAAAATTATAGGCACATATTGTATCCACTTGATTCCATTCATCCACAGATGGATTGGATAGGAAGACACATAACATAGATGGAGACTAAAGGATGTGCAAGCTTGGCTCACATTCGTAAGAGTTTTCTTTGCATTTGTAGCAGGTTCATAGATACCTATGGCATTGTTTTATCATGTGAGAAGAATATAAGAAATGTGTGGAAGACATTTGATACATTGGGTACACAATATTCCAAGGATTGGATGAGTAGAGACATTTTGGAGATGAGCACCCCAACAGGGGATCACCACCTATTCTTTGAGAGAAGAAATGATGTATGTTTCGGTGCTTCTTGGCACATTGAGTTACATGTGGTGGAGAGACTCAATATTATTTGTTCCTAAACTAAGGAATTCCATGTCTGGTGGGGGAGTTTCAAAAATATTTAGTTTGGCATGGGGAGAGGTGAGCTTCCATTATGGTGGTATGTTTTTTACAACCTCATTTTCATCATCTACAATGATAAAATTTTGTTATTTTTACTGATGGGTGGAAGGAGGAAGATAAAACCATGGGATCCTAGAATTGTTGGGAATGATAGGGTTCAAAATGGGGCAGCAACATTCGGTTCCTTACAGAGGAGGTAGTGGGATCCAAGAATCCTACTCAGTTACCTTCACTGGGTTGGCAATTTTGCTAAAGGAAGTGGTCATCAAAGAAATGACTATGATCAAAGTGGTGCATGAGAAAAATGGTGGAAAAATTTCTAGTACTTATGGTTCTTTTTTTGAGGACAAGTAGACTTGGGAGGCGAGGATTGTCATATCCCCACATTTTGATCATCAAAAGTGTTGACCTTACCTAGCACCAAGGGGGTCAGAAGATGCATTAAATAATTAACCTAAGAGATTTTATTTAAAATGTTACTTAGGAGGCATGTACTTGGTATATTAATTGTCATTAAATATTATTATGCAATTAATTATGTGGAAAATAAGTTTCCATTAACAAGAGGGCCACCTGGGAAAGACAACTTGGAAACGAGGAATTGGAATATGTCATAGGACTGAAAAAAGCCAAGAAAATCTGCCAGACACAAAAGAGGAAACTTTGGACAAGGTAGGGTGCAGTTTCCATTTGGAGACTCGTTCACGAAAGCAAGCAGTTTAGAAAAATCTGTCATAAGAAAAAATAGCAACAATGGACATAAGTAGAGCACAAAGTTCCCTTTTGGAGTTCAATCACAAAAGAAGGAAAGCCAAGAAAAGTTGTCATAAGGAAAAATAGTAACTCTAGGCCAAAGGAGGGCGTAGTTTATAAATTAGATGGAAGACAATGATAGTGAAACATCTTAATGACACTTTCTTTCTAAAATTTTCAAGGAGGGTGCTTTCATGTTTAGGGTTAGGGTTTCATGGATGACTCGCTCTCACAGGTCACCTATTACCTATACTTGCTCAACAAGTCACCCAGGGATCTATTTAAAAGAAACTTGAGCTCCTTTACTGAGTTTGGATAATGTATGTTGTGATATTGATTGAAGCTAAGCTTCATTACTGGGTGTTATGCCTCAGTCTATTGGGATATGTGCCCCAAGTCCTCTCTTCCTCTTTGCCATTCTTCTTCTTCCCTTCTACTTTAATTACAGGTGATGGTGAAATCATGATCAGAATCCTAATTTCAGATCAGACATATACATCATCTCATCCACCTATTGAATATGAGCTCCAATGAATCCCAACTTCACCTATTCTCCCATTCCCAGTTTGATAAGAGATTTGGGCCTCCTGCCCTATGTTTTGAATATTATATATGGAGAGATCAGTCCTCCAATATTATTTAAGTTATTTTCAGCCCAAAATATAATATTATAAATTCTGTAATACATTAATATTTCATGTTCTGAGAATATCCTATATTCAGTTTCCATGATCGAGCCTTATTTTCCCACTAGATGGGGTTTTCATTAGTTTATATGTATGAAGAGTGAACTAATGCTATGGAAAGGAGTTATGAATATTTTTTTATGTAAAATAATTTCATATTATTCTATTTTACATCTCATTATCAGGTATTCTTTATTTCTGATACGAAGTTTACTAAATCTTGTGCACCTTAGCTAGTTGACTAGTTAAATTTGACTAGTCTTGCCATTTTTGTAATTCTGAGAGTTTTTTGCATCGAAATGAAATTAAGAAAGTTTTTGTATGATTTTAACTGATCCCCATGCTCATAAAAAAACTTAATACTGATATTTGTTTTGATTTGTACCATGTTTGAGAAGCCATCTTTGTGCAGGGTCTCCCCAAGCCAAAATTGTCATTTTTTCCCAATTCGTCCCAAACAACCCCAAACCTTTATAGAACTGTAAATAACTATATGAAACATTATTTTATACCTTATAAATTTCTGATAACATTTCTGTACATTTCCCCAAGCCTCTGGTTGAAAGGATCTGAAGGAGTCTTCCTAGCTTCACGGTTGGGTGACCCAGAAGCGTGGGTGTAAGTTTCAACATAGATAACTCTGAAACATAAATGGTCCTTGATATAAATGTGTTAGGGAATATTATCTCATTTTCCTGAAATTTTCATTGGTTTCTTCCCTCTTTCGATTGTCCTGTTAATAAATTTCTCAACAAAATACCCTTATCTGCCTAGTCCAAAATTTGTCTAACTGAGTGCAATTTTATATCAAAATTTTACACTATTTTTGTAGCAAGTTAGTTTTCTAATATGTACATAATATCTCAGAAAATTAAACCTAATATTTTAAATTTAAATTATTAGTGATCTCAAGATTACAGAATCACCTTGTACAGAAGTTAAATTTACATGGTTACAAAATTGTAATTCCTACCTTTCTCTGCAGTTGTAACTATTTTAAATTTTCATTTTAAACTACATGAAATCATTTCCATATTTAAAACTAGAACATAGGAAAGAAATTTCAATTTTATAAATTCTATTTAGACATAAGGACCAAGCATAATATTAATTGCAGATTCTATAACTCCTACCCATTTGCAACTGACACTTGATATTGTATTTAAGCAGAACAATTCAAATTAAATTTGCAGACAATAGATCCACAAGTATAGTATTTGTTTTTATTCTCAAATTTATAGGTTTGATAATAGATCCACTTACCTGTAAGGATCATTTATAGAGATACACAAACCAAGCACACCAAGCAAACATGGATCCACAACGGCAACTCGACAAAGAGTTCACCATGCCACCGACAGATCCACCACAGCACCACCAACTCCACCACACCACCAGACTAAGAAGACATAGGTTCAAGAACCCACCACTATAGATCAGTAACAAATACACCACACCATCAATGGCTCCACCATGGCACCACTGGCTCCACCACCAAATAAAACAATAGAAAGAGTAGGGTACCAATAGACCAAGGAAGCCCCACCAACAAAACGAGCGGGGGACAAGCTGAGAGGGTGCAATAGGAGACTGGGAATACCATTGAGTAGAGCTCCATAGATTGAGCAAAGATGGCTCCACCACACCAATAGACAGACGAGGGCGCACTAGGAGACCAGGTTGATCGAGCAGTCGAACAGGGATCAAACAGTCGAATAGTCTACGTGTTGAACAAGGAAAACAACGATGAAAAAAAAAATAGTGGCATTCTGTTATTACACATATAAAATTTCCTAGCCAAAAACATTTTTGGTCGAAAAATGTTTCAGACGGAATACTCTTTCGGTTGAACAATTGTTCGACCGAGCAAGTGTTCATTTGAAATAATATATAACAGATGTTATTTTCTAGGCCATCCATGGAAAGCATGCATTACGAGGTGTTACGGAGAAAACTTCCTATGGCTTGGGGTGTACCACAATAGATAGAGAAACCGTAGAAACCTATCCCTTCCCAATATGCAAGAGAAATAAAACATCTAACACTAAAGGATCTCAGAACATATATTATTCCATATGATTGATGTAGATCCCTATTGAGCTTTTTCCAATCCCGCTTGTGTTAAGAATTTTCTCTCTCAACAACAACAAACAAGACAAGCATGCTATATAATGGTGTTAGACCTAATCTAGCATATATAATCAATAATGTATAAGAAATTAAAAGCATCCATGGATTCGATATTCATTTAAATGCACATCATTGGACAGGAAAATATATTTCTATTAATATAAATCAGAGATTACATGAATGACAACCTCTATCCGCACATCTCCGAATCGAAGAAACTGAGTCCTCCACCTGGGCCTCCACTACCTCAGTCCTATATCTCTTGATAGCAATCTCACAAGCAAATGCAAGCTTGGGAAGAACACCAAGAGCTCCAAGGGACAAAGGGATGCAGACTCAAGTATAAGCAAGCTACGACAACAATGGACTATAGTTTTCTTGCTCTTCAATTTTCTCTCTTCAATGTATCCAAAGGGTTCCTTATATAGTGCTTAACTAGGGTAATGGAAGGTCAAATCCAAGCAATCTTGAGGCATATGGAAGGCCAAGAGACAAGTGACTTGGATCCACATCAAGGAAAACTCCAAAAATATTTGGCCTTTTGCACACATCCTGATGTACACAGGTTTAAGGGTTATATCCACGTGTATATGCGAGAAAGGGTTTAAAAGTCATGTACGACAAATAATAAATGTTTTTGGGGATGATCTTGGAAACATTAAAGGTACAAAAATGGTCCATGGTGTCCAAAGAGTCTACAGATGGATAGTGAAGGCCATAAATGTGTGGTCTACCATGTGTGGTAAAATTAGCTGTAGCAGATGCCCCCTAATATGTGAGGTCAGAGGGGTGATACGATGGTCGAAATACATTATAAGTCCATCCCAGAAGTGGAGTGATGAAGAACCAAGTGGAAGAACCAGCCATCCAACAATATAGTACAAATATCTCTGCATATGACTGTAAATACATACAGCAGTCCTAGATACATAAGAGTACAATGGCCATGAATAGGCATGATATATGACATGTGTGGTCATCACCATGTACAATATAGATATATTAGAATCTCCATGATGAATATATACAAATGACCAAGATCTCCATGAAAGCTGAAGATATCTGACATACACTAGAATGAAGTCAGAAGAGCTGAAATCTCATGAACACTTGCATGATCAAGGAGGTAGCATATTAGAAATGCCATCAATATGGAAATTCTTCTACACAATATGCTACAAGTACATGTCCTACTATGTGAATAGAGGTGTCGAGGTTGAACATAGTAGTCCATCGTCTGATTACTGGTTATTGATGTATACTGTTAACAGACATGAGATCACCACCAATAATGAAAATGGGAATCAAGGTATTAGAGTGCAATCTAAAAAGTGTGAATAAATGTGTTGAGGTCGAACACTTGAAAGAATCCATCGATCAGGGGACATTGATGTATTCCCAAAAACTGTCGATGGTGAGAGAACGTACCACTGATGACTGTAAGTCTTAAGGCACTCAAAGGACTCTAGACTCCTATCCCAGAATAAATTACCTAAAGTCGATGGGATGGCATCTGCTGGAAGGAGGGAATTAAGGAATCCCCCATCATCCAACACAAGGTACTTAGGAAAGTTGTATAATGTGGAAGGACTCGATCGTAATGTGCTCGAACCAGTACCGGTACTAGAAATGGCTGACATGCAAAGTCAAGACAATCGAGGGATGATCGACTCGGGCTTCAACTTCCTTCGAACAAGAGCATAAAGGAGAATGGTGACTGAATCTAGGTAGCATAGACTCAATATACAAAACTAGGACATATCTGCAACACATGAGGCATCGAAAAAGGCTCCATAGAGACTGGAAGCTTAACTAGTCAGTGGAGATAAACTCAGAGAAATGAGTACAGCTGCTAAAGTCAAACTATTAACCCAACCAATGGATGTGATATGCAGTGCTCTGTTTGAAGGAGACACGACTTGACTGCTGCCAAAGATAACATATTTTCATGTCTTGCTTTTTGTTTTATTTTTTTATTTTTTTGGACCTTTTTAGATATTTTGAAAATCTTGAAAAAGAATAAAATTGCTTTATAGTTACAAATCTAGGAGGAGACAAGTGTTAAGGTGAAAACAAACTAGTTCCAAGCAGTGGAACATACCTATGCTCAATGCAAGGAAACATGTGTAGGATAATGACACTCAGGGGAAAGTCCCCTCCTTGTAAAAAAATAGGGAATCAAGTTACAAAAGATATATAAAATGGCTCTGCTTGGCTGGACATGAGACATGCTCGGGCTATATGGCTGATAATGAAAGTCAGGGAAGCTGGCATAAGGCTTAATAAGGCAAGGAAAACTCATGATAATGCAATTACAACTTGACATAGGGGAGTCTAGGGGAAAAAGCCAGCAAAAATATTAAGAGGAGTATGAAGCTCTTATGCAAAGTCATGGTGATACTATACAAAGGACTCCCACACCCTAAAGGAAAAATGTTGGCATGAGCACCAAATGCAAAATAGGAGCTAACTAGAGTACCCATGTATGGTCAAGCTCTACCATTCACATTATGTCACTTCTAAAAGAAACAAGAAGGTTCCATGACAAGATAGAATGGGTTCATACCTAAGGTTAGAATGAAATGGTCATAAGGTCATGCAAAGTGCCAACAAATGTGAAACCTTACCTATATGCTAGTTTAGACATAATACCTGAAATAGACACGAATGGGTCAAACTGCACTCAAAATGGACTCCTACATCATCAAATTAGTTCAAATGGTCCAAAATGGTCAGAAATGGTAAAAAACTATAGAAAGTGGGTAAACAATTTAATAAAAAATCTATAAATAGTAAAAAATTTAAAAATTCCATACCATTTGAAATTTTTACCCAACATAGTGCATTTGAGCTCAAAACTTCTAATGTGAATTTCGGGAGCATCATCCAACAAAATCCAACCCTGTTTGATCTAGGTAACTTCTCATGTCCTCCCCTTCCCATTTCATGTAAAAGTTTTAAGTTTTCATGGTCCAATCAATCTTTTAGGCCATCCATAGTTCTGCTTTTCAGTCCATGTGGAAATCAGGATTTTTTCTGTGTATAGAGCTTGCCATATGCGAATAAAACACCCAAACTAGTGTACGTATGCGGCTGTTTTGAAAACAGTCGCATATGAGGCCACAAATAAGGTTTTCAAAGGAAAATGCTAATCAAAGCTCTGGTTTTTTGTGTAGGATGGTGTTAGAGTGGAGGGAAAGAGAACATGGTGATGTGGAGGAGGTCATGCAAGGTGATCTTATGGCCCAACAAGCATTATGGGCATGTTTTTTGTATAAGTTTTGGTGTCTTGGAAGCCTGAGGGCCAAACCAAGACTACTCTAGCTGCTAGTGGATTACTGGGATCCAAACACTGAGACTTTCCACATTAATGGGATGTCACTTAGCATTGAGGTTGGGGAAATATACTTTATCACTGGTTTATCTTGACAAGGAGAGGTGCTAAATATCTGATCTCGTGGCCTAGGAGGTGGATTGACTATTGATGAGTACATAGCTATGTACTACTTTCCTGACACAGAAAATCTTGGGAGTCAAATCCTGACAAACTTTATCCATGTTCTGGGACTGAAGGCCATACTATTGGCATTAGGTAGGATAACCGGATTAGATTCACTCCACCAGGCCTCTCATCCACTGATGTTCTATGCGGTGGAGTGTATGAGACCCATAGTGTATGAATGGAGCACAACACTATTGAGCAACATGAAACAACAGCTTAGAGACTGCAAAATTGGAAGGGTGTGGAACTTTGGTTTCGATAGCATACTGAGCATGTTCTTCTTTGATCAGGTACCAGGGCTAAGTCCTAAAGTGGACATTCCTCCACACGGAGTTCGAGTTCTAGCCCAATGACATTGGGAAAATGTTATGTGCAGACTGGGCGGAGGTAGGGTGGCCAACCCCTACCCAACAGACTTCTTTCCATCGTGGCGGAGTTAGATCATCGCCATAGATGACTACTCTTATACAGGGAAAGACTTTTGTGGAGGTCTAGACATGACCCTACCCCTAGTATTGGCAAATGGCGACATAGGTAATGAATCCCAGACCAACTTTTTAAGTTTTTTGAATTATTTAATTTTTTTTGTGTGTTTTTTGATATATTAACTCAAAAGACATGTTTTTGGTGTGACGACACATAGTGACAATTTTTCATGTGTATGCATATGTAGGACCATGATGACTGGATGGTTTCCCTCATCATCATCGAAGGGAAAGGGGAGACAATATCATGGGTGCGGATGACGAGCGGACGCTCCAATGCATTCACATGAACTTTGTACGCTTGACGCATAGGGTACCCATGGTGCAAGTCGAGGACTTGCTTGAGGCTATGCAGCGCTAGGTGGTTGGTGTACCATGAGCATGGGTTTTGTTATTCCGAAGGCTAGCTAGAGTCGTAGTGTACTACCACAATCAGAACCCCCCTCCTCCTCATGCTTAGAGACCTAAGAGCATTCCTTTTTGTATGACCATTCATTATGTTTTGGTGGCTTGGAAGCCCCAATTTTGTATTATGACACTTATGTATTATGACATCACTTTTTGGGTATTAATGAAAAACTTTAATGATGATCGATTTTATTTATTTACACGTGTGCAAAAATGTATGTTTGTGATAAGGTCTATGAAACAAATGCCAATCTAACACATAGTTAGCATATGAGTCAGGAACTTGATTAAAAATTCTTGGAACATGAATGTATGTTATATTCTCAAATTTCCATTCTAGCAATCTCACACATAGGAATCTTTGTAATAATATCAGATCCCTAATACGATATGAGCCATTAAGCTGTTAAACCACTAACCATGAATCAAGACGTAGCTCAAGAGAGACAACACCATGGGAAATGGAATCACGCAATAACTCAACAATGGCACTATATTCAACAACATTGTTTGAAGAAGGCTGTAAACACCTCCTAAAGACAATACTTGACCTGTAGAAGTATAAATCACCCAAGTAGCTGAAGCTAAGTTTTGAGTGTGATGGCTAGCACCATCGGTGAATCCTATGTAAATGGAAGACTCCATCGACATCTTCCATAAGAAACAGAAACTAATCAAAAAACCCAATCACCATAATAAAATCTAACTATGCAATTCAAAAACTATACAATAATATACAATAATTATCCCTGGCTGAAGATCATGCATAGTATTTTTTAAGATAGCCTGCCCATTTCTAGGCTCCACTAAGGCTGTCCCTTCATAATCCACTAGCTCATAGGCACCCTTCTCTAACAAATGTTTGACCACGTAAGGACCATGCCACATGGGATTAAAATTCCCTTGCCCCAAGGGTTATTTAGCTTGATCCCACAAAAGGACCAAATCACCTTCACCAAACTTCCTCGAACGGACAGACTTGTCATATTGGACCTTGACGCGACACTTATTTACTTCTAGAGCCACTAAGGCATCTCGGCGCTGCTCATCAAGTTGCTCTAAGTGGACCAAACATTCTTCCAATGTGGAAGTGTCTGGTAAAAGCTCTATAGCTAGCTTCAAGGAAGGGATTTCGCATTCAACCGGCAAGACAAACTCCACCCCATGTACAAGATGATATGGAGAGAAACCGGTGGGAGTCTTAACCGCTGTTCTATAGGCCCCCAAAGCAGGATATAACAGCATATGCCAATTTGTCTTGCTTTGTGCGATGGCTTGTTGGAGAATGGGCTTAAGTGATTTATTCACTGCTTCAACCTTTCCATTCACCTAAGGGTAATAAGAAGAGGAGTGCTCCTGCTTATACCCTAACTTTGAAGCCAACTCTTCCATCATTTTATTCTAAAATTTCCTACCATGTTCAGTGGCAAGCTCTTTCGGAATGCCAAACCATGTAATAATATGGTTGAAAACAAAATGCGCAGCTGTCTCACCATTGGATTTAACCATGGGCATAGCCTCTACCCATTTCATGAAATAATCGACAGCCACTATCATGTGATGATGCCCCCCCAGCCGAATCTAGGTTGCAATCCATAAATTCAAGCCCCCACTTGGTGAAAGGATTGGTGGTGACAATAGGATGTAATGGGGCTGGATGTGAGCACATATTGCATGCAAACACCTAGAAAGGGTGACACTTCTTGACCACATTAACACAATATTTGAATATCGATGGCCAAAAATATTCTGCTGTCAAGATTTTTTGGGCTGTAGAAAGCCCAGATAAATGACCACCACATGCCCATCCGTGGCAATCATTCAGCACAACCTTGGCCTCCTCATGGGTTAAACAACGATGCAAAATGGAGTCTACCCGACAACGGTACAAAGTGTTATCCACTATAAGGTAGTTCTTAGCTACATGACGTAATTATTGTCACTCATCCCGTGAAAGGTGAGTAGGGACCTTCAACATTTGCAAATATACAATGGAAATCCGTGTACCACGGGTCCAAAGTTGAGATAAGGAAAATATGCTCATCGACAAATGTATCCTCATAAACCTCTTCATCCTCCAAACTTGGAAAATCAGATATGAGCTTCGCAAAGACCAATGATTTCTTTGATTTCACTAAAACGAATTCGAGATCGAACTCTTGCAAAATAACAATCCATTTATTGTATTTTCCCCCAATCATCCTTCTAGTGAGGACGAACTGAAACGGATTGATATGAGTTACAACCAAGGTTTGGTGAAGGAGAATGTAATGTCTCAATCTCTGAACCGCATGAACGTTGGCTAAGGAAAGCTTCTCCACATGGGAATAATGGATTTATGCATCAATAAGGTTTCAGCTCAAATAATATATGACATGCTCATGGAGCTCCTCATCTTCTTGAACCAAAACCATACCAACCATCTCCATAGACATGACCACATAAATCAAGAAATCACGGTTATAGTCATGTGGACTAAGCACGGGGGCCAATGCTAAGGATTTATTAAGAGAATCAAAGGATTTCTAGGCTCGCCCATCCCAGTAAAAAGGAGCATCCTTCTTTAAAATATGCATAAATCCTTTAGTCAAGTTGGAAAAATTAACTACAAATCTCAGCAAGAAATTTTCCAAGCCTTGCAAACAATGAAAGTGTCTAATATTACGCAGGGGAGACAATTGAAGTATTGCCTCAACCTTTAAGGGATCGACTCTTATACCCTCCTTGGATATGATGAACCCTATCAAGTGCCCAACAGACACACAAAATATGTACTTATGAGGATTTAAACGCACTTGGTAATGGCAGTGTTATCCCTAAAGTTGAACCTAGACTACAGGGGTTCAAGCTTAAATAAATATTTTTCAAAAATATACTTCAATGAAATCAATATAAAGACTGGGCTGGTATGTAATCAAAGCTATAGGAAAATCACACAATCATCAAATAACTGTATAACATAAAACAATATACAAAATCCAATATCAAAGGAACTACGATCATGAAATTATGAAATGAGACTATCTCTATTTTTTAAAAGTTCAAAAGATAATTGTATTTCAACATAAGAATCATTGCAATGGGATTCAATGGACCATATACAAGATAAATCATAAGAAACACAATTTATAAGACACATAGACAAATCATAATCATACTCGTATCAAGGTAGAACCTGTATTGAAGATGTAGAGTATTTCATGTCATACAGAAAGTTATCAAAACTGGATCTTCATAACTCCAATTGCCACCCCCTCTGTCTCATCTAGAGACTCTCCTTCAATACAAAATATTTGTTTTTTTAAGATAACTATAAGATCCTACTTCTATGGATCGATCCTTCTCAAAAATAGGGAATTCAATCCCCTTTAAACAGTATTTAATACAAGTGTAAAATAAAAAAGACATCTGTCAACAAAAAATATTGCTTTCACAAGCAAACTATAACTCTAAACCCTTAAATGGAGCCTCTAAAATGGCATTATAAATAACGTTTGCTCTAAATCCAAATGGCATCATAGTCGATTTTGTAGCATAGCTCGAACTCTGATTGGAAGCCCATATAGACGAATAAAACCAGTAGCATCCACTTGATTGTAAATTCCACTACCCTTCTGATAACGTAATATATCATCTCTCATGATCTCCTCTCAGTGCAATTCCTCTTGACGCAGTTCCTCCCTCATCAATTATGAGACTCATAACCTTTCTGCAACCTTTTAGGCAGAGTTTTCTTAGATCAGGACAACCTTTACTAATAGCTTTCAGCCCATTATCTGTGACTAGACAATAGTTGCTCACATCAAGATAAACCAAGAGTGTGCCGATGCATTCTTAAAGTAACATCTCCAATAGGCTTATTCCATGCAATATTAAGAGACTTTAGTTTACAGCATGCTTGGTCTAGATCCATTCCTGAAGTACCCCATCCCAAACCAGTACTCTCCATTTCAAGTTCCTCTAAATGGTGGCAGTTCTTTAGCAAGCAAAAGAAGCTTGAATCTGTTAGCAGAGAGCAATAGTTCAGACATAAGTATGTGATATTCGAGAGGCTCTGTGAAAGAATTTCCATAATCTCATCCGTAAGACAATGTGCTCCTTCAAGATTGAGATGTACAAGAAGAGGACAAGCAAGAGCAAGACCTAAGATTCCTGCTGCAGTGATACCTTTACACCCAGATAAAACCAATATTTTCCAAGGAAAGTGATGCTCTTCCATGAAAATAAATAATTCACCGGATATTGTCAGGAGAGAAAGATCAAGGTTTTGCAAGTTGTTTGCAGAAACAAGAAAATTTCTAATTCCAAAAGAAGAAACTTTGGTTCCATTTACTGCTAAGGAAGTAAGTTCTAGACACTGTGAGGCAATGAATTGAAGTCCTTTATCGCTGATAAAAGGGAAATCAAATACAATATTCTCTTTTAGATGTATACAACCCAAAGATAGAGCTCATAAACCTCTATCAGACACAAAAATAATTCCCTGCAACATTAATAACTTTAAGATTGTGAAGCTGTGTAGCCAATGTTTCAATTCCCACATATGTAATTGTTCCAGGGTAAAGAGATGCATCGAAGGCTATGAAAAGAAATTGTCATGGTCTAAACCCTAGCTCAGGACAAGATATATCTAATTCTATAAGATATGGAAATGCTTCTGCAATAGCAAATAGATCTTCATCTTCCAAAAAGTGAAATTTCAAACAATTTAAAGACCTCAGATTCTTACAATTTTTACCAAGCTCGGCAATAGCTTCCAAAACCAAACTCTTCTGGCCTTGTAGACAGAGAACCTGAAGCTACAATCCCGAATGCGCTATGTTGAAAATCGTCTGTGCTAAATTGCCATGGAAATTGTTCAGATCTATCTCTTGCAGTCCTTGAAACCTTTTCAAAATTCTAGGTAGATCATCAGAGATCCCAATTGAAGTAGAAATCCTCAAAGAAGAACGGAGGCAGTTTGAGATGTGAAGTAACTTCCTACATGCTAGTGATATGGATTTCCAATGACTTGGTTGTATAAGATGCTTGAACATAGTCTCCCAACATTCCTCTGGCAATTCTATGGATTGCTCTTCCATGTTGATATATGCAGCCTCTATTTTTGTCTCTAGCTGACAACTCAGGGGCCAACAAAAAAAACCTAAGTATGAAGCAAAAACCAATTTGGATTCAAATGTCTTATCAAACCTTTCACACTACATAGACAATCAAAATACAAGCATTCTCCTTCTAGTTTGGCTCTGTTCTTTGTGCCCCCCTTCCTTGTGATTGTTTCCTTTGTGATGTCTTCAAGCTAACTAAAAGTCAAAGTGGAATACCAGTTTCTTATTACTAAAAATCAAAAGTGGAAGATCAGTTATGCAGGATTTTATCCCACCTAATATGATTATCTCCAATCCTGATAAAGGATCCAACTTTGACAGACTCATGCAGATTTCTCAACAGCTAAAAAAAGTGGGTATGAATCATATTGGTCAATATTTAAATGCAAGTCGAATTAGACTCCATGTCTAGCCAAATTGCATTCGACATATTTCATCCCCTCCCTGGTCCACAAGTATCAGGCATCCACAAAATTTAGAACCCAAGCTTTGATCCAAATAACACCAATACACATATTAGTGGTATCGATCCTGATTAAGGGCCTATACTTCGATCACAATCTGATGGATGCTCTAAATCTGTTTGAATCTTGAAAATAAAATACTTATTTGGGTTTATGACAAATTCTTTCAAAGTCCTCTGAAGCATATCCTCGTGGAAGATTTCCTTCCAAGTTAATATGACTAATATCTATCTAATTCTAAGATTCCATAACACAAAACAAAAGGAACTCTAGAGTATTGAGTATATGGCACATGACAGCTCCAGCATCAATCCTACAAAGATCAAAATCAGAAGAGGTCGGAAATTGTAATAGGACGGGATATCTAGAAATAAAAACAACCCTTGCAAGATTCTTTAGGTGCTCTCTTATACTCTTTGTGAGAACATAGTGTTTGCAAAATTCAATAGATTGCTCAACACCTTTTCTAAAGGGATCACCAACAATACGACTAAGGCACTGTGCTTTTTCCTTTTCTACAAATTCATCAAAACACACAACTTGTAAACTTTTCTTCCACATGAGTGCCATCATGATTGCTTTTCTACCTGATCTCGGTATTCAAATTGAAACCTGAGTGGTCAATTTGACATTTGGATGTTGCCAGAAACTGAAATTTTGTTGGAACAGATCTGATGATAACAGGCGGCATCTTTCGAATACTAACCTAAAATGGTATGGATGATGCACTCTCAAATGAGAATTAGCGGCAAGGTCATCCAAATACACTTCAATAAATGTTATGAGATCATGAAAAATTAAGGTCATATCCTGCTGAAATGTAGCTCCGGCATTTTCAAGGATGAAAGGCATCTTCCGATATGAAAAAGTACCCCAAGGAAAAATAAATGCGGTCTTATGTTGATCCTCGGGTTTGATATGAATCTGATTGTATCCAGAAAAACCGTCCATAAAGGAGAATACCTCGCTTCTTGCACACTCATCCAAAATGTGATCAATAAATGGTGCAGGAAAATTATCCTTAGGACAAGCACGATTTAAATCACGGAAATCGGTGCATATATGGATCGCTCCCTACTTCTTATCAACCAGAATGGGATTTGAAACCCACTCTGTCAGGGGAATGGGATAGATAAAACTAGCTTTTAACAGTTTCTCTATCTCAGCCTTAATGGCGGGCGCTTTTCTAGGATTCACCACATGCAAATGTTGTCAAACCAGCTTCGCATTTGGATAGGTATTAATCTTATGTTCAAAAATACGATGGTCAATACCTGAAATTTCCTTGTATGTTCAAGAAAAGATGTCATGAAACTCTTTAAATAGCTCTATATACTCCTTGATCTCATCAAGGGAACAAACTGCCCCAATGTAGACGTTCTCAACTTTGCCAGGATCATGAGAAATATTGATAAGAATAGTTGGTGATAAATTTTCCATGTTCCCATCAGCCATTTGACCAGGAGAGCTCAATGGAACCATGAGACTACCAATATTCTCACTAAGAATCTCCCTAAAGTCATCACGCTCCATATGGTCGAGTTCAGGAAGAAAATGTGATCGATGATGTAACTCTTCCCAAGGTGGCTCAACCCCAGACATGGCCTCAATAATAGGTTCATCCAATGGAAAAACATCATTTAGGAAATCATGTGCGTGAGAGGACTCAACCACCTATGCAGGTAGCACATACAGGTCCTCCTCCTCTGTCCATGAAGAGGAAGGACTAGGCTCTGCAACCTGATCAAAATTTGCTTGATATGCTACCATTGTTGGGCACCCAATATACAAGATAATTACAGCTAACATATAGAGTGTGCAACATTTATTGTCAACCCAGGGAAGTATTTTATTTCAAGGATGACATGCACTATATATGTTTAGACACTGATTTGTAGTAAGTAAACAATCCTATTCTCTGCTCAGCTATGCTCATCCCAAAGATCCACTTAATCTAGTTTACCTAGTAAAAAATACAGTCACAATTACCTTCTACTGTTGTTGATCTAGAATTGAAGGATTCATGAAATCATGTCTATATTACTTTTGTAGAAAAATGAAATCCTGTTTACCAAACCATCTAATGATTTACCCAACTATCTTGATCTAATTATTCTAGAAATCCAAAAGACATGAATTGAGTTCAGCTATTCTAGGAATTCAAGGTACAGGAATGAAATTCTGCAATCATAAAAGCAAAGGAACAAACTAAAAGGATCTATGGAAACAACAGTTAAAAGATCTAGGGATGAACAAGGTTGTTATAGCTACCATGTAGTTGCATAAGGAACAATTACCTATATAGTCGACTATCACACCATGCCACTACAACTTTCCAAGAGATGCAATTAATAACATACTGTAAATCCACAACTGTTGCAGCTTACTATGAGTAAATGAAATTAACATAACATCACACAACAGAATAATTAAAATTCCTAATTTAACTCAGCAATCCTTATGAGAAGGAGAGCCCAGCCTTCACACAGAGATGATGGGAATAACACACGTTAAAACTCTGAGATATGAAGTAACTCCTTGTATTAAAAATGCAGATCAAATACACAACCTTAGTCGCAGCTAATACAATAATTTGGTTAAGGGTTCAACCCCTAGATCAGAATAGTTCCCCATATTTATACAATATCAATCATAACATCATATCCCTATTATTGGGAAGCCATGAATATCTCTGATCTTGAGGCGGAATTAATTACAACAATTGTTACAGTCGTGGTAGGATGAGAGTAGGAAATATAGGGAGACTGTTAATTGACCCAGAAATAATGATATCCACAAATCACAACTATACATGAGTAGCGGCACACTGTTTCCTTCCAAATCTATCACATTCTGTTGCAGCTACCCTTGTACAACTTTGCCTGGAATAATATAATGAGACCGCATTCTTTGGGCAATGGAAGGATGGATGGCGATCAACTTAAGCAATGAATGCCCATCTTTCCCTTAGCATGTTGATCCCGTTATACCTGCATTGTCTATATCTTGAAATACCTTTATAAACCATCATATATTAGCATATTTAAAGATATAGAGTCTTAATTACAACAATCCTAAGCATCAATAAAATAAGACAATAACTAATCATACCTTTGTGACTTGAGGAGTAGAGTGAGGGGAAAACATCTATTTAGCACGCTCAATAGGGTAGGATAAGGCAAAAAGAGGTGGATAAGGATGGTCAAAAAGGGGCCATTTCTGGGCCCAACATCTCCCCCCAACTGTCCTATTGCATGTCCTCATGCAACAACCCCCATTATTTTGAATCTGAATCTTGCACTATGCTTTGTTCATGGAGAGAAGAAAAGTAGTAGGGGAATTCAAACATCCCTTCTTTTTCTATAAATCCCTTATGGACAACCCAATATCTCCAACATTTCAGCTCCTCTACCTTGGTCAATGAGAAATCCACCCTATATGGTTTTGCTGGCCACCAGATGAGAGGAAATTTAAATTTTAGTCCCAGCCAATTGACCCCACACTCCCTGATGCATCCAACATAACCCTTAATCCTGGAAAGTGCTTATTCAAAATTTCTGTAATAGTAGGGGTATCTATTTCTGAGGGTTGGAGAGGCAACCTACCATCTGTGCTTACTACCTTCCAAGGCTACTTGTTGATGTATGGAAATCTCGCTGGTACAAGTAAAAATAACCCCTTCCTGCAGTTCCATTATATGTCGAGTTTGGATGGGGCATGAGAGTAGACTCTGATGTCAAGCAAGGAGAAGACGATTATTTTGAGGTTCACTCCAGATCCATAGATTAGAGTGGGCTTCATTGTGAGAAAAAATTGGAAAATACCTTTCCCACTGAGCATGATTGCTCACAAAAGAGGCAAAATCCCTCAACTGAACATCACCTAAAAAAGGGACAAGATTCGAATGGCGGTCCAAAGGACAAGACATCTCATGCAAATACAGCTCACATAGCAAGTTCTGGTCCTCAAAATTACTTCTCAAAAATGTCTCCAAGAATTTTGTTGAGGTTTGTATTTCGTATGATCTCCCTTCTTTCCCAACCCCTAATTTGAACCAAATAAATTGTTCAAATAAAAAGATAGGGTGAGTGGAAGAGGGTACTCTAGTGCCCAAGAGTTCTCGAGAAAGAGCATACATCTAGTCTTTTCCTCCTGCAGAGACTCGAACTTTTTTAGCTCCCGTAGTTCCTTCTATAGTTCTTCCTCTCAAAGCCTCTGGGTCATGTGTTCTTTTGGCCATTTTTCCTTCAGCTCCATGATGGTATTATTATGTTCAATGAGGGAAACCATCCCTTCCTGGTATCATTCCACATGGATCCTCCACTTCCTTACTTCCATTCTCAAGATTGAGATTTCTTCTGTAGGCTTTAGGGTTTCTTCTTCTCTAGGATACTCCTCCTTTTCAGAATCCAAATCAATAAAATTTTGAAGGGGTTTAGTCCACACCTTATCACCTGATGTGCCACATTGGGCATTTTGCACTTCTCAAATTATTTCTTGGGGTGCTAGTTCTTGTGTAACAACATCCCTTCCTCAATTTTCTTTTGCAACAACTCCAACCACTTATAGAGATGTTGCTTCTTGTATAACAGCATCCTCTTTCTGGGGTTCTCCTATGTCAATTGTGGCAGCTGATTGTGAGGATGTTGGTTCTTGTATTGTTTACATGTTGTTGAGGAAGTGATTTATCAATTCAAGCTGAAGTTGGAAAGCTCAACGGGGATCTACTTCAACCGTCCAGAATAAGGTACGAGGTTTGATCCTCTAGTGTTAGATATTTAATTTCTATTGCATATCGGGAAGGATTGATTTCTGGAGTCAAGCTCTCTATTGTGGGACCCGAATCCATAGGAATTTCTCTCTGTAACAGAATTGGCAACTCTTCTGGGGAGTTCCTAGTAGTTTTCCTTTGGGGGTCTTTTATTGGCATTCAATGACTTTGAATTGCTCTTTTTCTCTTGTTTCTATGTCGGGTCTTGGGGCATGTTTTCCTGGTAGTGTCTAATTGGTGTGAAGTTTGTCTCAGCTTGTCTGTTTTCCTTTATTTTTATGCACCTTTCTTCTTGTATGTGAGTTTTGAACTCATAGTCGTGTATATATGCAGGTTTCACTGCTATTTCCGTGTACACATGTGGGTTTACTGCGATTAGTCATGTATTCCCTTAGTTTTTCCTTTTAGAGGAAGTTGGAGGGTTGCTGGGTGAACTTTGACGATTTCTGAGTCTCCTTTGATACTGCTAGAGTCTGTATACACCTCTATTTCTGACCAAAGATGGGGTTTTTTATGGTAAATTTCTTTTTTAAGAATGTTTTTGTCATTGCATTTTTTATTTTTTGTTTTGGGATTAGTGCATTAGATTTATTTTACCTTAGTACTTTGCTTGAGTGCTGCTTGAGTGTGCTTGCGGAGTTTGGGGGTTGTAGAGCCATTCTTTTGCTTTTATATCTCATTTTTATTTCAAAAAATCCAAAAATATTTGCTTGTCATCATGCATTGCATATTGCATTTTGCATAGTACTTGCACTAGATTTGCTTTGGAGCATTAGTCAAGATTTCATATAGGAAAGCTTGCATTTATCATTTGAAGAAAATTGTGCATTTCACGTAGTAACATACCCTGTTTTTCATGGACACAATGCATTTGCATTGATTGTTAGGTGTGCATTTTTCTTCATGTTGTGTCATAACTCCATTAGTTGCATGGCCATATACCTCTTTTGAGTAATAAAGGCAATTAAAATCAACGCTTAATTAAAATGAACTACACTATTTTATTTGATAGGGTTCACCAAAAAGATTAGGTTTTAGGGTCTTGGAATTGTTCATTGTGGGTAAATTCTCCAAGACCACTAAACAACAACATGTATATGTCTGTCCAGGTGAGTGTGTGAAATTCCTTGGTATAACCAGTGTTTCTTGGGATCCTCCTCTCAAAAGGGATTTAAGCATGAGGTAGTGTGAGCGGTTATTGATTGGGATGACCCATAGTCATAACTGAGTAGCACTGGAGATATTTCCAGGATTGTATTCGTATCTGGGGACTCTTTTGAGAGTTTTGGGCTTTCCTACCCTGCCCATATGGTCAATCCCACCTATGACTGTCCACTTGAGCATTCATTATATTGAGGTGACCTTAGTGTCCTTACCTAGGATATCAAGGGGGTACTTTGCAGGGGTTATTTTGCGGGTGTCCAGGCCAGGTTGGGGTCAGACAACACAGTCACTTTATGCGTTGAAGTTGAGGGCCACAATAATTGGTTACGTACCTCTGCTTGTTGTGTATGGGAGTCTCAAGCCTCTCCTAGGCGAGACATACCTGCTTCATTCGGGTGCTCACTTATCCTACCCTTGACTGGTTGTGTTTGACTTTATATTTTCTTGGTGATTTCTCTCTGCACGTTAGCTTACCTAGGGTATGCGTATATAGAGAGTCTTTTTTATTTTTTGAGTCATTGTGGATTCAGGTGCAGCTCCTCATCATTATCATCATTTAGCAGGACTTCCACCTTCTACATCTCCTCCTCCTTTGAAAGAGATAAATAGATAGTCTATGGGAGACCATATGGAAGGTATTCCTGAACCACCTTCTCCCATTCATCTGGAAGATGGGGAGTTTACTCCTAACTATGATCCTTCACCCGATTTGACTGATTTAGGTCCTGTGATTTCTGAGATAGGAACTTTTCATGATAGACTTACTTACTCTAGGGTTGATTTCCCATTGACGCATCGCTGGTATGGAATGCCGGAGGATGACAAGACTGATTTTGAGCCTACAAGCACTAGTTATGGTAGTTATGGTATGTCTAGTTTTCCCACACATGATTTGGCATTCCATGTCGAATCTAAGTTTGAGCCTAACACTATGCCTGGGGGCACTCTCATTCCTTACCATGCGGAGAGGTTTGGGAGCACAAGTCACATTGCGCCTTCCATCCCGGTGGTGGAAGCTACATCACATATTCCTCCTAGGTCTAGCGTTAGTGAACCTATTAGGATACCAGATCCGAGACAAGTGACTATAGGGAATAGCACGTACATAATTACATAGATCCATTCATCCTCTATCCCTATTTCTTTGAATGTTCACCCTCCACCTCATTCATGTGGTCCTTTGGGCTGAAATGTTGCTACGATGCATGTCTGTACTATAGTTACTAGACCAGTTATGTCTCAAGTACATGCACTTCTCATTGTTTTGGGAGGTCATGGTCATACTTCTATAGGTCACATCCCTACTTCCGAGACGTATATTCCTACTTTTGGAATGTATATTCCTACTTATGGAGTGTCTCATGGGACATATCACCTGATGACTTATGGACCCTATTGTGGGACACAGTATGGACAGGGTTCTTCACCTTATGGGTGCAGGTATCAACAACCTGCTTACTCTCCAAATTACGGCTTTATAGCTCCAAATAGTCAAGGTACACCACACTATGGTGCTTCCATGCCACCCTATACGGGTCAAACAGGAGGAGGGAACTATGGCCAAGGCCATGGTGGTAATCAAACCTATGTGAATCAGAACTATTACGGAGCGGTCCATCGACCTCATCATCCTAGGCTCCCTTTCCTCGCAATGTTGAATCTTCCTGACTTGTCGAGATTGATGAACGATCCTGTAGCTCATGACCCAGCTTGACCAGATGTCCCTACTAAGATTCCCTCAGACATACCCAAATTCGAGGGCAAAACGGGAGTGGATCCAAGCGAACATGTTACTACCTTTCACCTATGGTACTCTTTGAATTCCTTACACCAGGACTCTATCCATTTAAGGCTATTTCAATGCACCCTTACAGGGCTTTCCATGAAATGGTATATAGAGCTACCTAGGGGGGCATTCGCTTTGTTAGATGACCTAGTGATGACTTTTCTTAACCACTTCCAGCTACCAGTGCATTATGATGTTTGTACTGAACTCTTGTCGACATTTCGGTAGGATAAAGCCACACGTATCTCTGATCATATCCAAGAGTGGCGTAGATGGAAGAGGTTAATTAAAGCCTTTATACCGCTGGAATTCCTCCTCGAATGGTTCCTTAAGTCGTTATTACCATATATAGCAAAGGATGTTTCTACATCTGGAGTGCAAAATGAGGAACAAGCCATTTTTACAGCATAGGAATTGGACTTGATTTATGCTTAGTCTGGTTTGTTATATGAGATCATTCCCAATGCTCCGCGTTCTAGTTTCGACCCCAAAGTTAAAACTGGACCACATGCTGATGGCATTGTGGGTTGTGTGAGTGCTAAACCTATGGATTCGATTGCAAAACAAGTCATTCAATTGTCAATCAACCAATATGCTTGGGACAAGCCACGAATTTGTCTCAACCCACCCAAACAGCGTATGTGCTTTCAGTGCAATCGTCGGACTAGAAGGGTAACCAACAGCCCGGAAGGAATAAAAGGAAGGGTAAGAATAATCGTAAGGGTGGGAATAGGAATGAGAATGCTAATAATAATGACAAGAATGCTCGTAATGCTGGGGGGGACAATCAAGCTAAACGTAAGGTTAAATTTCCTTGCAAGTTGTGTAAGGATGATCGCCTCACTTACTTATGCCCTCGTATTGATGAAGCCTCAAGATTCTTGGCACAGGGCCCAGCTATGATAACTAATCCTTTACCTGGCAATCAAAATATGAACACGAGGACCCATGGTCAGGTTGGTGGTGATGAATATCTATCGGAGAGTAGTGGTCATGGTTGCATTAACATAGTACATTCTACTAAAGTTGTGACCCATGCAAAAGACTATGGTTCATCACAACCCATCCCAGGAAAGGAGCCTGATCCACCAAGGACTCCTTTGTGTATTGAGAAACCTGTGGATAAACCTGAAGCTACACCTCACATTCCTAAGGGAGTCCTTAAGCATTCGGGGCACAATCCTAATGCCTGAGCCGCCCAGACTATTCATTTGTCGAGGATTTGGACCACACTCCTTGTGCGATGTCTGCACTGGAAGTGCTTCAGAGTTGTCCTTCGCAAAGGAAGGCTTTGCTTTCTGCCCTTGGTGCGAATGATGATAATTCTTCCTCTATGATTAAATTTGAAACTGCAGGACTTCAGCCTCGCTTGCCTTACTATGTGTCTCTTTTGATTCACGTAGAATGTCTTAAAATGGCCATCAAGCGCACTATGATTGATGAAGGCGTTGTTGCTTCTATGATGTATATATCGTGTTGGAAGGGTTTAGTTTCCCTTGAGTTGTCTAAATCTATGACCATGTTAACTGAATTCGACAGGAGATCATTTAGGTTACACGGGATCCTTCCTTCCCTTAAGTTCTGTTTGGGAGGGAAGACCGTTGCGATAGAGGTCGAGGTGGTTGATGCGACCCTTGACTACAATCTCTTGCTGGGTAGGAATTAGATGTATAGTATGCAAGTTGTAGCTTCTTCCCTGTTTTGCGTTGTATGCTTTCCATTTAAGGGGAAGATAGTCATGATTGTTCAAACGTCATTCAAGAATCCGTCAGTTACCACATCTTGAGGAGCTTCAATTATGATCGTAGAGCACTCTCAGCCGGCAACTGGGAGTGTGGGTGTGGGCATGTATCCATCCCTCATGGGAATTTTTAGTTGTCTTGCACCAATCCTTATGATAGGGTCTAGATCTAGTGAGGCTTTGACATCTATGAGATCAATGTCTTTTCACACGAGCCATATGGAAGATCCTTGGATTCTTCCTAAACTGAGTACTCCAAGTGAGCCCATCGTGATGGATGTGTCATTGCATACAAATATGGTAGCTTATCAAGCTAATATTGAGTGTGTTGCAGAGCCCAGTCCTTCCTCTTCGCACACGCAAGAGGAGGACCCTTATGTGCTTCCTGCATGGGTAGTACAGTCTTCTAATGCGCACGACTGCCTTGATAGTGTTTTCCCTTCAAATGAAGCGATTATTGAGGCCATGTTAGGAGTTGAGCCACCATGGGAAGAACTCCATCATAGATCTTACTTTCTTCCCAAGCTTGACTGCTTGGAGCGTGAGGACTTTAGGGAGGTGGTAGTCCTATGGTTCCATTAAGCTCTCCTAGTCTGATGGCTAATGGAAACATGGAAAATATATCTCCAACGATTCCTATCAATATCTCTCGCGATCTTGGCAGGATAGAGAATGTCTATATTGGGGCGGAATGTTCCCATGCTGAGATTCAAGAATACACTGAGCTATTTAAGGAATTCCATGATATCTTTGCTTGGTCTTATGATGAAATGCCAGGTATCGACCCTCATATTGTTGAGCACGAGATTAATACTTATCCCAATGCTAAGCCTATTTGACAATGCTTGCGTGTGGTGAATCCTAGGAAAGCACCTGCGATTAAGGAAGAGATAGAGAAACTGTTAAAAGTCAGTTTTATCTATCCCATTTCCTTGATGGAGTGGGTTTCAAGCCTCGTTCTAGTGGATAAGAAGCAGGGATCGATCCGCATATGTACTAATTTCCATGATTTGAATCATGCCTGTCCTAAGGACAATTTCCCAACACCATTTGTTGATCAAATTTTGGATGAGTCTGTGGGTAGCGAGGATTTTTCTTTCATGGACAGCTTTTCTAGATATAATCATATATAAATTAAACCTGAGGACCAACATAAGACTGCATTTATTTGTCCTTGGGGAACTTTTGCATATCGAAAAATTCCTTTTGGCCTTAAGAATGCAGAAGCTACTTTTTAGTGAGCCATGACCTTCATCTTCCACGATCTCAAATCAATTATCGGAGTATTTTTGGATGACCTTGCTGCTCATTCTCGTATGAGAATGCATCATTCCTATCATTTGCGATTGGTGTTTGAAATATGCCACCATTATTTGGTCATGTTAAATCCTCACAAGTGCATCTTTTGTTTGAAGTCAAGTCGCTTATTAGGATTCATCGTTTCTAAAGAGGGTATAAGAGTCGACCCTTTGAAGGTTGAGGCAATACTTCAGTTGTCTCCCTCGAAAAATATTCATCATCTTCAATGTTTGCAAGGCATGGCAAAATTCTTATGGAGATTCGTTGTCAATTTTGCCAATTTGACTAGAGGCTTCATGCATCTTTTGAAGAATGACACCACCTTTTGTTGGGATGAGCGAGCCCAGGAGTCCTTTGATGCACTCAAGTGAGCCCTAGCATCGGCCCCAGTGATTAGTCCCCTAGACTATAGCTGTGAGTTTCTACTTTATGTGGTCACATCCATCGAGACGATTGGTATGGTTTTAGTTCAAGAGGATGAGGAGCTCCAAGAACATGTCATATACTATCTGAGTCAGAATCTTATTGACACGAAGATTCGTTATTCTCATGTTGAGAAGCTTTCTTTAGCTACCGTACATGTGGTTCAACGGTTGAGACATTATATTCTCCTTCACTAGACCTTGGTTGTAGCCCATGTCAATCCATTTCAATTCATCCTCACCCAAAGGATGATTGGGGGAAAATATAATAAATGGATTTTCATCCTGCACGAATTTGATCTCGAGTTTGTTTCGGCAAAATCGAAGAAATAATTAATTTTTGTAGAGCTTATATCAGATTTCCCAAGCGAAGATGAGGAGTTCATTTGTAAAGATATGTTTATCGATGAACACATCTTCTTAATCTCAACTTTAGACCCATGGTATGGGGATATCATTATATATTTATAAACATTGAAGGTCCCTACTCACCTCTCATGGGATGAACGACGATGATTGCGTCACGTGTCTAAGAATTACCTCATAGTGGATAACACTTTGTACCACCGTGGGGTAGATTCCATTTTACGACATTGTTTAACTCATGAGGAGGCTGAGGTAGGGCTGAATGATTGCCACGGAGGGGCATGTGGTGGTCATTTATTTGGGCTTTCTACAGCCCAAAAAATATTAATAGCGGGTTATTTTAGGCCGTTGAACTTTAAGGATTGTATAGATGCAGTCAATAGGTGCCACCCTTGCCAGATGTTTGCATGTAATATGCACTCGAAACTTGCCCTGTTACATCCCATCATCACCGTCGGTCCCTTCACTAAGTGGGGGATTGATTTTATGGATTGTAGCCTAGATTCAGTTAGGGGGCATCATCATATCACAGTTGTTGCTGATTAATTCATGAAATGGGATGAGGCTATGCCTACAGTTAAATCCGACGATGAGACAGTCGCGCACTTCGTATTCAACCAAATTATTACTCAGTTCGGGATTCCAAAAGAGCTTGTCACTGACCATGGCTCACACTTTCAGAACTGTATGATGGAAGAGTTGACATCAAAATTAGGGTAGAAGCAAGAGCATTCCTTTTCATACTACCCTCAAGCGAATGGATAGGTAGAAGCAGTGAATAAATCACTAAAATCCATTCTCCAATAAACCATCGCACAAAGCAAGAATAATTGGCACATTATGTTATATCCTGCTTTGTGGGCGTATAGAACTAATGTTAAGACTGCCACGGGTTTTTCTCCATATCAACTTGTACATGGAGTGGAGTCGGTATTGCTGGTTGAATGGGAGATTCTTTCTTTGAAGCTAGCCGTAGAACTCTTACCAGAAACTTCACCATTGGAAGAGCATTTGGTCCACCTTAAGCAACTTAATGAGCAGCGTCGAGATGCCTTGGTGGTTGTAGAAGTAAATAAACGTCGTGTAAAGGTCCAATACGATAATTTTGTCTATCCAAGGAGGTTTAGTGAGGGAGACTTGGTCCTTTTGTGGGATCAACCGAAAGAACCCTTCGGGGAAGGAAATTTTAACCCCATGTGACGTGGTCCTTAAGTCGTCAAACGTGTGTTAGAGAAGGGCGCTTATGAGTTAGTGGATTATGAGGGAACAGCCTTGGCGGAGACTAGGAATGGGCTCTATCTCAAGAAGTATTATGCATGATTTTCAGCAAAGGCTGGTTATTGTATATTATTGTACAGTTTTGCATAGTTAGGTCTTTTTCTTATATTGATCAGTTTTGTGATTATTTTCCGTTTTTTTGGAAGATGTCAATGGAATCTTCCACCTACATAGGATTCGTGGATGGTGTGAGCCGTCACACTCAACACTCAACCTCTGCTGCTTGGGTGATTTATACTCCTATGGGTCAGGTATTGTATTTAGGAGGCGTATGTTTACGGCCATCTTCAAACAATGTTGCTGAATATAGTGCCGTTATTGAGCTTCTACAGGATGCCATTTTAGATGGTGTTCTCTCTCTTGCATTAGAGAAAATTTCAACTCAAAATGGGCCTTTTAACTTTGATTCAAATTCCATGTCATCATCTTTTAGTGAATGAAATTGCTTTAAATTTGAAATACCGTATAGCTCTTAAACACTTTTTTAATATAAATTTGGGGATAGGTATCATAAAAAAAATAGTTTTTTTGTTTGTATTTTCGATGTATCTCCCTGTATTTTTACTCAAATTTCGATCGGGAGAACTCGTTGGATGCGGAATTAAATTCCACATCCAACGAGTAGCCACTCGAAATAATTTTGATGGACCCCGCTACCCCAAAAATAGAAATACCTGAAAAAAAATGATGATGATATCATCATCACATTTTTTCAGGTATTTTTGTTTTTGGCGTAGCGGGGTCCGTCAAAAGTATGCCAAGTGGGTACTCGTTGGATGCGGAATTTAATTCCGCATCCAATGAGCTCTCCTGATCGAAGTTTGAGTAAAAATATGAGGAGAAACGTCGAAAATACAAACAAAATAGTAGTTTTTTTCTTTTCTTCCTCCAACATTAATAAATATTATTTTATTATTTTAACTATTATTTTATTAATTCTTTTTAGGAGGCCCATTTTGAGCTGAAATTTCCTCTAATGAGGTACGTCTTGATTTAGAGTTAGTAGTGTCACAGCTTAATGGTTTGTACCATGTTAGAGATCTGACATTATTAATAAGATTCTTATGTGTGAGATTATTAGAATGGAAATTTGACAATATAACATACATACATATTCCAAGAATTAATAATCAAGTTGCTAACTCATATGCTAACTACATGTTAGATTGGAATTTGTTTCATACACAATAAATTCATCACAAACACAAATTTTACACATGTAAATAAATAAACCGATCATCATAAAACTTTTTATAAACATCCAAAATGTGGTAATACGTAGTGTCATGATACAAAACTGGGGCTCTCGAGCCACCAAAATATATTACATGGTAATACAAAATGTATCACTCCCAGGTATCTAAGCCTATGGAGGAGGAGGGGGGTTGTGATCATGGAATGTCACTACGGCTCTAGCTAGCTGTCGGAATAATCGCACCCATGCTCATGGTACACCCACCACCTAGCGCTGCATAGACTTAGGAAAGTCCTCGACTTGCACCATGGGAAATCTATGTGTCAGCCTCACAAAGTTGGTATGAATGATTTGAAGCATCTGCTCCGAATCCACACCCGTGATATCATCTCCTCTTCCCCTCCATCTATGACGAGGGAAGCCTTCATGCCATCATGGTCCCACATTTGCATGCATATGGTAGATGTCACTATGTATTGTCACCCAAAAACATTTCTTTTGATTCCATATAATCAGAAAACACAAAAAAATTAAATAACTCAAAAATTTAAAGACAGGGTCGAGATTCGTTACCTGAGTCACCCTATGTCGATCCTGGTGGTAGCGGCATGTCCGGGTCCCCCTGAAAATCTATCCCCACATAGGGGTAGTCATCGATGACAACTATCTGTTGTCGCCACCATGGAAAGAACTCAGCTAGATAGGAGTTGGACACCCTACCTCCACCCAGTCTGTGCATCACATCTGTACAACGCCATTGGGATGGATCTCGAACCCCGTGTAGAGGAACATCAACTCTAGGGCTCAATCCTGGAACACGCTTGAAGAAAAATGTGCTCAGTATGTTGTTGAAACTGAAGTTTCACACTCTTCCCATCTTACACTCACTAAGCTGATGTTTCATGTTGCTCAGTAGTGTAGTGCTCCAGTCATATACCGTGGGTCTCATGCACTCCACTGCATAGAACATCAAAGGCCATAAGGCCTGGTGGAGTGAAGCCAAGCCTGCTATTCTGCCCAGTGTTAGTAGGATGGCCTTTAGGCCCAGCACCTGTATGGAGTTAGTAGGGATCTGACTCCCCACCTTCTCCATGTCTAGATAGCAGTACATTGTAATGTACTCATCTATAGTCAGGCCACCTCTGGGCCCGCGAGAACATAGGTTGACTACTTCCCCCCGTTAGGAAAGTCCAGTAATAAAGTATATGTCCTCCACCTCTATGGTGAGGGGCATCCCGTCTATCTGGAATGACTCTGAGTCTAGATCCCAGTAATCCATCAGCATCTGCAATAGTCCTGGTTTGGCCCTTAAGCCACCAAGACACCAAAATTTGTAGATCCCACATGCACATAGTGCTTGTTGAGCCATTAGATCAGCCCTTATTTCCTCCTCTACATCACCATGTTCACGTTCTCTCCATTCTAGGACCATCCTGCACAAAAATTTGCAAGTTTGACCATTAGAATACTTAAAAAACCTCATGCACGGTTGCATACACGATTTTTTGCCAAACAGTCGCATATGTACGTGACTGTGAGGGCATTTTCTGTGTATATCCAGCCCTATACGTGGAAAAACCCTCGATTTTCATGTGGGTCATAGCGCCTATTTTTAATTGGCCTAGAAATCTCAAATCACCATGGAATTTGATAAAAATTGCATCAAAATGGAAGAGAAGAGCATGGGTAAGTACCTGAAAGAAACGGTAGTGGATTCCATCAACTGGATCTCCTAGAATTCACTGTTGAAAATCTGAGCTCAATTGGGTAAAAATTTCAAATGTTTTATAATGTTTTGAATTTTGTACTATTTATAGAATTTTTCAAATTTTTGAAAATTTTTACTCCCTTTCCTATAGTTTGGACCATTTCTAATCATTTTGGACCGTTTCTGGACTAATTTATGATGTAGCAGACCTTTTTGAGTGTCGTTTCAGCCCTTGGATTGACCCATTCATGCCAATCTCAGGTATCATGTCTAAATTGGCATATAGGTTAGGTTTCATCATCGTTTGCATTTTGCATAACCTTATGACCATTTCATTATAACCTTAGGTACGAACCCACTCTATTATGTCACGGAACCTTCTTGTTGTTTTAGAAGTGGCGTGATATGAGTGGTAGAGCTTGACCTTACATGGGTACCCTAGTTAGCACCTTATTTGCATTTGGTGCCCATGCTGACGTTTTGTGCCTTAGGGTGTTGGAGTCCATTGTATAGTATTTCCATGACACTTCGAAAGAGCCTCATACTCCTCTTGATCTTTTGCTAGCCTATTTCCCTCAGGACTCCCTTATGTCAAGCTGTAATTGCATTATCACGAGCTTTTCCTGCCTTATTGAGCTTTATGTCGTCTTCCTTGACATTGAGTTTCAGCCATATAGCCTGAGCTTGTCTCATGTTTAGCCATGCATATCCTTTTATATATCCTTTGCAGCTTGGTTCCCTTTTTATTGGGAGGGGATTTTCCCCCGAGTTTCGCTATCCTACACATGTATCCTTGCATTGAGCATAGGTATGTTCCACTGCTTGGAACTAGTTTGTTTTCCACTATGACACTCGTCTCCTCCTATTCTGTAACTATAAAGTAGTTTTATTCTTTTTCAAGATTTTTAAATATTTGAAAAAGTCCAAAAAAATCAAAAAAACCAAAAAGCAAGACAAGGGAAGATGTTATCTTTGGCAGCTGTCAAGTCGTGTCGCCTTCGAATAGAGCACTGTATATCACATCCATTGGTTGGGTTTATAGTTTGACTTTAGGAGCTGTACTCATTTATCTAATTTTATCTCCACCGACTGGTTAAGCTTCCAGTCCCCATGGAGCCTCTGTCGATGCCTCCTGTGTCGTAGCGATGTCCCAGTTTTGTATATTGAGTCTATGTTGCCTTTATTTAGTCACCATACATTGTTTTTCTCTTGTTCAAAGGAATTTGAAACCTGATTCAACCATTCCTCAGTTATCTTGACTTTGCATGTCAGCCATTCCCGGTAAAGTTACTGGATCGTGCACCTTATGATCGAGTCCTTCCACATCATACAACTTTGCTGAGTACCTCGTGTTGGATGATGGGGGATGCCTTAATGACCTCCTTTCAGTGGATTTCATCCCATTGACTTCAGATCATTTATTCTGGGAGTGGAATCTAGAGTAATTTTTGAGTGCCTTGAGACTTGTAGTCATCAGTGGTAGGTTCTCTTGCCATCAACAGTCTTTGGGAATACATCAATGTCCCCTGATCGATGGATCCTCTCAAGTGTTCGACCTCAACACATTTATTCACACTTGTTAGTTTGCACTCTAGTAGCTTGATTCCCATTTTCATTATCGGTGGGTGATTTCGCATCTGTTAATGGTATACATCAATGACCGGTAATCAGATGATGGACTACTATGTTTGACCTCGACACCTCTATTCACATAGTAGGACATGTACTCGTAGCGGTTTTTGTAGAAGACCTTCTAGATTGGTGGCATCTCTTATATGCTACCTCCTTGATCATGCCAGTGTTCATGAGATTTCAGCTCTCGTGACTTGATTCCAATATATGTTATACATTTCCAGCTATTATGGAGATCTTGATCCATTATATATCTTCAGTCATTATGCAGATCATGATCCTTTGTATATATTCATCATGGAGATTCTGATCTATGCATATTGTACGTGGCGATGACCACTCGTGTGATATTTGTATCATGCTTATTCATGGCCATTGTACTCTTATGTATCCGGGACTGCTATATGTATTTGCAGTATGTGCAGAGTTGTATCATAGTACTATGCTAATTCGGTGGCTGGTCTTCCATTTGGGATCCTTCATCACTCCACTTCTGGGATGGACTTATAATTTATTTCGACCACCGTATGACCCCTCTGACCTCACACATTAGGGGGCATCTGTTATAGCTGATTTTACCACACCAGGTGAATCACACTTGAATGGCCTTCCCCTGTCCCTCTGCAGACTCCTTATACCCCTTGGACCATTTTTTGTCCTTTGATGTTTCCTTGACCATCCCTAAAAACATGTGAAATTTCGTATACGTGACTTTTAAACCTATAATCGCATATATACGTGGGTTTGACCCCTAAAACCATGTACATCAAGATGTGTTCATAATCCAAATCCTTTTGGAGTTTTCCTTGACATGGATTCGACTCACTTGACTCCTTCCCTTCCATATGCCTTGAGATCGCTCAGATTCGACCTTTCATTACCCCTTTGAAAAGATATATAAGGAACTCTTTGGTACATTGAAGGCATAAGAGAGATTTGAGAGCAAAGAAACTATAGTCCATTGTTTCCGGAACTTGTGCTTGAGTCTACATCCCTTTATCCCTTGGAGCACTTTTATGTTCTTCCCAAGCTTTCCTCTTGCTTGTGAGCTTGTTATCAAGAGATGGAGGATTGAGTTGGTGAAGGCCCAAGTGGGGGATTCCGTTTCTTTGATTTGCAGACGTGCCGACAGAGGTTGTATCCATTGTAATCTCTGATTTTATATTAATAGAAATATCTTTTCCTGTCCAATAATGTATGTTTGAATGAATATTTTATCCATGGATGATTTCAAATGCTTATACATTGTTTATTATATATGCTAGAATAGATCTAACACCAATATATATAGTATGCTTGTCTTGTTTACTTGTTGTTGAGGAAGTGATTTATCAATTCAAGCTAAAGTTGGAAAGCTCAATGGGAATCTACTTCAACCGTCCAGAATAAGGTACCAGATCTGATCCTCTAGTGTTAGATATTTAATTTCTATTGCATATTGGGAAGGATTGATTTCTGGAGTCAAGCTATTTGTTGTGGTACCCCAAACCATAGGAATTTCTCTCCGTAACAGAATTGGCAACTCTGCTGGGGAGTTCCTATTATTTGTCCTTTTGGGTTCTTTTATCAGCATTCAATGACTTTGAATTGCTCTTTTTCTCTTGTTTTTGTGTTGGGTCTGGGGGCATGTTTTCCTAGTAGTGTCTTATTGGTGTGAAGTTTGTCTCAGCTTATCTGTTTGCCTTTATTTTTATGCACCTTTCTTCCTGTCAATTGTTTGGGTCTAAGAATGGGGAACTCAATTTGTGCTTCTAAGGTTTCCCATTTTTCCATTGCTACGTTTACTGCTATGACTGACCTGGTTATTTTATGTATTATTGGTGGCGATGCCTTTATTTCATCCTTTGATCTCCTCCTTTTTCTCTGTGGTGCTAGAGTTTCTAAATTTGAAACTAATGTGGAAGGAATATCCCCAGTTCCATCATTTTCTTGTTCTTCAAGATGTTCTTCCTCAATCAGGGTTCCTCCCCATTCAGGGGAAGATTCAACGGTAACCACCTCAGTGTTTTCTTCTATTATCATAGTGTTATAGCTGATTTTACCACTCCAAGTGAATCACACTTTGTATGGCCTTCCCCTATCCCTCTGCAGACTCCTTAGACCCCGTGGACCATTTTTTGTCCTTTGATGTTTCCTTGACCATCCCCAAAAACATGTGAAAATGATACACACGACTTTTAAACCCTTAATTGTGCATATACGCGGGTTTGACTCCTAAAAACGCATACATTGGGATGTGTACAAAATCCAAATCCTTTTGGAGTTTTCCTTGACATCGATTCGACTCACTTGACACCTGGCCTTCCCAATGCCTTGAGATTGCTCAAATTCGACCTTTCATTACCCCCTTGAAAAGCTATATAAGGAACTCTATGGTACATTGAAGGCATATGAGAGAATTGAGAGAAAAGAAACTATAGTACATTGTTGCCAAAACTTATGCTTGAGTCTGCATCCCTTTGTCCCTTGGAGCACTTTTGTGTTCTTCCCAAGCTTGCCTTTTGCTTATGAGCTTGCTATCGAGAGATGGAGGATTGAGGTGGTGGAGGCCCAAGTGGGGGATTCAGTTTCTACGATTTGCAGAAGTGCTGACAGAGGTTGTATCTATTGTAATATCTGATTTATATTAATAGAAATATCTTTTCCTGTCCAATAATGTGTGTTTGAATGAATAATTTATCCATGGGATGATTTCAAATGCTTATACATTGTTGATTATATATGCTAGAATAGATCTAACACCATGATATATAGTATGCTTGTATTGTTTACTTGTTGTTGAGGAAGTAATTTATCAATTCAAGCTGAAGTTGGAAAGCTCAACAGGGATCTACTTCAACCATCCGGAATAAGGTACGAGGTCTGATCCTTTAGTGTTAGACATTTAATTTCTATTGCATATTGGAAAGGATTTATTTCTGGAGTCAAGATGTCTGTTGTGGTACCCCAAGCCATAGGAATTTCTCTTTGTAACAGAATTGGCAACTCCACCAGGGAGTTCCTAGTAGTTGTCCTTCGGGGTTTTTTCTATCGGCATTCAATGAATTTGAATTGCTCTTTCTTCTTGTTTCTATGTCAAGTATGGGGGCATGTTTTCCTGGTAGTGTTTGATTGGTGTGAAGTTTGTCTCAGCTTGTCTATCTGCCTTCATTTTTATGCACCTTTCTTCCTGTACGCAAGTTTTTAACTCACAGTCGCGTATACACGTGGGTTTCTCTGCAATATCCGCGTAAACACCCGGGTTTACTGCGAAAAGTCACGTATGCCCTTAGTTTTTCCTTTTAGTGGAAGTTAAATGGTTGTTGAGTGAAGTTTGATGATTGCTGAGTCTCCTTTGACACTGTCTAAGTCTATTTATACCTCTGTTTCTGACTAGAGACGTTTTTTTTAGGGTAAATTTTTTTTAGAAGGTTCTTGCCATGGAATTTTTTGATTTTTTGTTTAGGATTAGTGCATTAGATTTATTTTACCTTAGTTCTTTGCTGAAGTGTTGTTTGATGTGATTACAGATTCTAGGGTTTGTAGAATCATTCTTTTTCTTTTTGTATCTCATTTTATTCCAAAAAATCCAAAAATATTTGCTTATCATCATGCATTGCATTTTGCATTTTGCATAATACTTGCACCAGATTTGCTTTGGAGTATTAGTCAGAATTTCAAATAGGAAATCTTGCATTCATCATTTGAAGAAAAATTGTGCATTTCATGTAGTAGCATACCCTGTTTTCATGGACATAATGCATTTGCATTGATTGTTAGGTGTGCATTTTACTTCATGTTGTGTCATAACACCATTAGTTGCATGGCCATATCCCTCTTTTGAGTAATAAAGCCAATTAAAATCAACACTTAATTAAAATGAACTACACTTTTTTCTTTTATAGGGTGCACCAACAAGATTAGGTTTTAGGGTCTTGGAATAGTTCATTGTGAGTAAATTCTCCATGATCACTAAACAACAACATGTATGTGTTTGTCCAAGTGAGTGTGTGAAATCCTTGGTATAACCAGTGTTTCTCAGGATCCTCCTCTCGAAAAGGAGTTAAGCACGAGGCAGTGTGAGCAGTTATTGATTGGGATGACCCCTAGTCATAACTGAGTAGCACCGGAGATATTTCCAGGATTGTATTCGTATCTGGGGGCTCTTTCAAGAGTTTTGGGATTTTCTACCCTACCCATATGGTCAATCCCACCTGCGACTGTCCACCTGAGCATTGATGATATTGAGGTGACCTTAGTGGCCTTACCTAGGATATCGAGGGGGTACTTTGTATGGGTTATTCTGTGGGTGTCTCGGCCAGGTTGGGGTCGAACAATGCAGTTGATTTACACGTTGAAGCTGAGGGCCACAATAATTGGTTACGTACCTCTACTTGTTGTGTATGGGAGTCTCAATCCTCTCCTAGGTGAGACATACATGCTTCATTCGGGATCTCACTTATCCTACCCTTGATTTCTTGCATTTGGCTTTAGATTTTATTGGTGATTTCTCTATGCATGATAGATTGCCTAGGGTTTGCATAAATAGAGAGTCTTTTCTATTTTTTGAGTCATTGTGGATTCAGGTGCGGCTCCTTGCCATTCTCGTCGTTTAGAAGGACTTCTGCCTTTTATATATCCTACCCCTTTCGAAGAGAGACATAGACAGTCCAGGAGGACTACTTCACACATTGATTCACACACCATGGGAGACAATATAGAAGGTATTCCTGAACCACTTTCTCCCATTCAAGTGGAATATGGGGAGTTTACTCCTACCTACGATCCTTCACTCGACTTGGCTGAGTTAGGGCCTGTGATTTCTGAGATAGGAACCTTTCATGATATACCTACTCACTCTAGGGTTGATTCCCCATTGATGCATTATTGGTATGGAATGCTAGAGGATGCTGAGACTCATTTTGAACCCACGAGCACTAGTTATGGTAGTTATGGTATGCCTAGTTTTCCCACACATGATTTGGCATTTCATGTCGAATCCAAGTTCGATCCTAACACTATGCCTGTTGGCACTCTCATTTCTTACCATGCGGAGAGGTTTGGGAGCACTAGTCACATTGCACCTTCCATCCTGGGGGTGGAAGTTACATCACATATTCCTCCTAGGTCTAGGGTTAGTAATCCTATTAGGATACCAGATCCAGGATGAGTGACTATAGGGAATAGTACGTGCATAATTACACAGATCCCTCCATCCTCAGTCCTTAGTTCTTCAAATGTTCACCCTCCACCTCATTCACGTGGTCCTTCGGGCCGAAACGTTGCTACGAGTTAGTTAATTGTCAATCAACCAATCTGCTTTGGGACAAGCTATGGCTTCATGTCAACCCGCCCAAACGATGAGTGTAATTTTAGTACAATCGTCGAACCAGAAGGGTAAGTAGCAGCCCTGATGGAATAGAAAATGTCACGTCCCCATGCCTCCGACCGGCGAAGAGGATGCGACTACAAGCTTCAAACACCCGGGCTAAGAGCCCCATGAACATGTACAGGCATAAAATTTGTAGAAACAGAATGCTGGAATAAAATGCAATGCAGTAGAACATGCACCAATGCAATTTTTTGTCATACACACATGAAAATTTAACATGCACAGCTACAATCATCTATCAGACACAGCGGAAACATCATACATTTAAGCAAGCATTCATTAATCATGTTCATCATTTTCATTAATATAATTTACAGTTGCAGAAGTAAAATGGACAGATCACTTATCTTATGGAAACTTTGCTACACAACCAGCTACGTCACTGCAACGTTCCACCCAACCATAGGCCAGCGTGCTCCTTAATATCTCAGTAGCGATACCACCCCCGAGCTGGGCATGATTCTCCAAGGAATAAGGGAACATCAGGCTTACACGTAGCTAAGGATACACCAAACACACAGCCAAGCCAACAAAGTTGGGTTTATCAGGCCATTAAGGAGCTGGAGAAGGCAAATTGCTAAGCTGGTGAGCTCATTACAGAGCCAAAAACACCTACACTAGAACTAGCCTGACCTCTAAGACACCCAAACACACCCAACACAAGGAATCAATCCCTTCTCTACTACACAGTCCCTCAGGCCCTGCATTCCCTTCCAGTGCTATTCAGGGGTGATGGAGAAGAAGGCCAGCCCTCTAGCTCTGTCTGTGTGGTTTCCAGCCACCAGGTTTATCAAGCAAATCTAATCCAACATCCCTGCTCCTCTCACAGTCCGAAGACCAAACATTGCACTCAGGAAATTAATTTAGCTGTTACAGCTTAAACAGGAAAAATGACTTCAAGCCATCTACAGCAGTCCTCAAACGTAACAGCAAACACAACTCACGACATGGGGGAACAAAGGCCCATTTTGCACAACCAAAACTACTGGGGAAAAATGTACGCAGACCATACTGGGGACGAATTTTACAGTCTCCCCACCGGTGCATGAAAAATCCCAATGTCGAACCCACAAATCAGCCCGTGAGTAGAGGACGGAGCCACACCATCCCCAAATCCGCGGAGGAAAAATAGCGTGGGTGGAACCAGGAAAATTCCTGTGCATGAAAACAATGAGCAGACAACTGGAAGTGCGTGAAGGTGAAAAACTACAGGGAGGACATGAAATTGCAGTGCGTGGATGTTCAACAAACTCGTGGAGCCAGGAAAATGTCTGCGTGAGGGATGAACAGCAAAATCGTGAGAACCCCCCCCAAAATTGGAAGTGTGTGAGGAGAATCAGGCAATGGAGATACTACGTGAGAATGATCAGCCAAATCGTGAGGTCATGAATTGGAGAGTGCGTGAGGGTTTTTCCTGCCATAGTGAAGTCAACAGTGGGTGGAGTGTGCAGGTGGGTGAGGACTGACAGTCCTGCCACCCCACTCCCAAGATCATAACTGCCTCAACCACCAATAGCCTTTCTTAATGAAAGTGGTTGGAATAAAACAAGGTAAGAAGACACATGGATTTTCACCCTATTGGCCAAAGTTGGACAAATTCCCCCACATCCTCATCCTTGGGAAAATCATGCCCTTTTCTCATTTTAGTTGCCGCAATCGTAGCTGGTCGGGTTCATTTGATTAATTATAGATGCGTATGTACATGATGACCAACATAATATATGCCACATGCCCTGATATACCATCGGTGACAAATTGAAATCCAAAACATAACATAACCGATCAATGGTGGGGCCTTGGCCTTTAGCTCCGCACCATGATCATTTAATATATACATCATGTACATCTAATGCAACGGGGTCAAAACCGGGGTGTTACAGAAAAAAGGGTAAGAATAATCATAAGGATGGGAATAAGAATGAGAATTCTAATAGTAATGACAAGAATCGCTATAATGCTGGGGGGGACAAGAAAGCTAAACGTAAGGTTAAGTTCCCTTGCAAGTTATGTAAGGACAATCACCTCACTTACTTGTGCCCTCGTATCGATGAAGCCTTGAGATTCTTGGCACATGGCCTAGCTGTGCTAACTAACCCTTTACCTCCCAATAAAAATATGAACTCGAGGACCCATGATTAGTCTGGTGGTGATCAAGATCCGTCGGAGGGTAGTGGTCATGGTTGCATTAACATGGTATGTGCTGCGAAAGTTGTGACCTGTGCGAAAGACTATGGATCGTCACAACCCAGCCCAGGAAAAGAAACCGATCCACCATGGTCCCCTTTGCATATTGAGAAACCTATGGATAAACCTGAAGATGCACCTCACATTCCTAAGGGATTTCTTAAGCATTCAGGGCACAATCCTAATGACCGAGCCACCTAGAACTATTCAATTGTCGAGGATTTGGGCCACACTCCTTGTACGATGTCTGCATTGGAAGTGCTGCATAGTTGTCCTTCGCAAAGGAAGGCATTGATTTCTACCCTTGGTGTGAATGATGATGATTCTTCCTCCATGATTAAATTTGAAACCACAGGACTTCAGCCTCGCTTGCCTTACTATGTGTCTCTTTTGATTCACGTAGAATGTCTTAATATGACCATTAAGCACACTGTGATTGATGAAGGCACTGCCGTTGCTATGATGTCTTTATCGTGTTGGAATGGTTTAGGTTCCCTTGAGCTATCTAAATCAGCGACCATGTTAACTGCGTTTGATGGGAGATTGTTTAGGCTGCACGGAATCCTTCCTTCCCTTAAAGTCCGTTTCGGAGGGAAGACCATTGCAATAGAGTTCGAGGTGGTTGATGCGCCCTTGACTACAATCTCTTGCTCGGTAGGAATTGGATGTATAGTATGCAATCCATTGCTTCTTCCCTATTTTGCATTGTATGCTTTCCATTTAATGGGAAGCTAGTCACAATTGATCAAATGACATTCAAGAATCTATCTATTACCGCATCTTCAGGATATTTGATCCTGATCGTTGAACACTCTCAGCTGGCAACTGGGAGTGTGGGTGTAGGCATGTATCCATCCTTCATGGGAAGCTTTAGTTGTCCTGCATTGATTCTTATGATAGGGTCTAGTTCCGATGAGGCTTCAACATCTATGAGATTGGTGTCTTTTCACACGAGACATATGGAAGATCCTTGGATTCTTCCTACATCGAGTACTCTGAGTGAGCCCATCATGATGGACATGTCATTTCCTGCAACTATGATAGCTTATCAAGCTAATCTCAAGTGTGTTGCAAAGCCTAGTCCTTCCTCTTCAAAAATGGAGGAGGAGGACCCTTATGTGCTGCCGGCATGGGCAGTGTAGTCTTCTCATGCGTATGACTGCCTTGATATAGTTTTCACTTCAGATGAAGCGATTATTGAGGCTATGTCGGGAGTTGAGACACCATGGGAGGAACTCCATCATAGATCTTACTTTCTTCCCAAGGTTGACCGCTCTGAGCGTGAGGACTTTAGGGCAGTTCTTAGTGAGAGAGTTGGTATTCCTATGGTTCCATTAATCTCTCCTAGTCCGATGGCTGATGGAAACATGGCGAACATATCTTCAACGATTCCTATCAATATCTCTCGTGATCCTAGCAGGATAGAGAATATCTATAGTGGGGCAGAATGTTCCCATGCTGACATTCAAGAATACATCGAGCTATTTAAGGAATTCCATGATATCTTTGCTCGGTCTTATGACAAAATGCCAGGTATCGACCCTCGTATTGTCGAACATGAGATTAAGACTTATCCAAACACTAAGCCTGTTCGACAATGCTTGCGTGTGTTGAATCCTAGGAAAGCACCCGCGATTAAGGAAGAGATAGAGAAACTATTAAAATTCAGTTTTATCTATCCAGTTCCTTTGACAGAGTGGGTTTCAAACCTCATTTTGGTGGATAAGAAGTAGGGAGTGATCCACATATGTACTGATTTCCGTGATTTGAATTGTGCCTATCCTAAGGAAAATTTTCCCACACCATTTATTGATCAGATTTTGGATGAGTGTGCGAGTAGTGAGGTTTCTTTCCTTTATGGACGACTTTTCCAGATATAATCAGATACAAATTAAACCTGAGGACCAACATAAGACTGCATTTATTTGTCCTTGGAGAACTTTTTCATATAGAAAAATGCCTTTCGGCCTTAAAAATGTCGGAGCTACATTTCAGCGGGCAATGACCTTGATCTTCCATGATCTCAAGTCAACTATGAAAGTATTTTTGGACGACCTTGCTGCTCATTCTCATATGAGAATGCGTCATCCCTATCACTTGAGATTGGTAATCGAAATATGGCGGCATTATTTGGTTAGGTTAAATGCTCATAAGTGCATCTTTTGTTTGAAGTCATGTCATTTGTTAGGATTCATAGTTTCTAAAGAGGGTATAAGAGTCGACCCTTTGAAGGTTGAGGCAATACTTCAGTTGCTTCCCTCAAAGAATATTCATCATCTTCAATGTTTGCAAGGCATGGCAAACTTCTTACGGAGATTTGTTGTCAATTTTGTCAATTTGACTAGAGGCTTCATGCGTCTATTGAAGAAGGACACCACCTTTTGTTGGGATGAGCGAGCCCAGGCGTCCTTTGATGCACTCAAGCGAGCCCTAGCATCGGCCCCGGTGATTAGTCCCTTAGACTATAGCCGTGATTTTCTACTTTATGTGGTCGTATCCATGGAGACGATTGGTATGGTTTTGGTTCAAGAGGATGAGGAGCTCCAAGAGCATGTCATATACTATATGAGCCAGAACTTTATTGATGCAAAAATTCATTATTCTCATGTCGAGAAGCTTGCCTTAGCTACTGTACATGCAGTTCAATGGCTGAGACATTATATTCTCCTTTTCCAGACCTTGGTTGTAGCCCATGTCAATCCATTTAAATTCATCCTCACTTGAAGGATGATTGGGGGAAAATATAATAAATGGATTGTCATTCTTCAAGAATTCAATCTCGAATTTGTTTCGGCAAAATCGAAGAAGTCTTTAATTTTTACAGAGCTTATATTGGATTTCCCAAGCGAGGCCGAGGAGTTGGTTTGTGAAGATACATTTGTCGAAGAACACATATTATTAATCTCAACTTTAGACCCATGGTATGGGCATATCATAATGTCTTTACAAACATTGAAGATCCCTACTCACCTCTCATGGGATGAACAATGACGATTACGTCACGTATCTAAAAACTACCTCATAGTGGATAACACTTTGTACTGCCGTGGGGTAGATTCCATTTTACGACATTGTTTAACTCATGAAGAGGCTAAGCTAGTGTTGAATGATTTCCATGGAGGGGCGTGTGGTGGTCATTTATCTGGGATTTATAGAGCCCAAAAGATCTTAAGAGCGGGTTATTTTTGGCCGTCCATCTTTAAGGATTGTGTAGATGCGTTCAAGAGGTGCCACCCTTGCCAGGTGTTCACATGTAATATGCACTTGAAACCTACCCCGTTACATCCCATTATCACCGTCGGTCCCTTCACTAAGTGGGGCCTTGATTTTATGGATTGCAACCCAGCTTCGGCTAGGGGGAATCATCATATCATAGTGGCTATTGATTACTTCACGAAATGGGCTGAGGCTATGCCTACAGTTAAATCCAACAGTGAGACAGCCACCCACTTCATATTCAACGAGATTATTACTCAGTTTAGAATTCTGAAAGATCTTGTCACTGACCATGGCTCGCACTTTTAGAACCGTATGATGGAAGAATTGGCATCAAAGTTAGGATACAAGCAAGATAATTCCTCCTCTTGCTACCCTCAAGCGAATGGACAGGTAGAAGCAGTGAATAAATCACTCAAATCCATTCTCCAATGAACCATCACACAAAGCAAGCACATCATGTTATATCTTGCTTTGTGGGCATATAGAACTGCTGTTAAGACTGCCACGGGTTTTTCTCCATATCAACTTGTACATGGAGTGGAGTCGATATTGCTAGTTGAATGCGAGATTCTTTCTTTGAATCTAGCTGTAGAACTCTTACCAGACACTTCACCATTGGAGGAGCATTTGGTCCACCTTGAGCAATTTGATGAGCAACGTTGGGATGCCTTGGTGGCTCTAGAAGTAAATAAACATCACATAAAGGTCCAGTACGATAAGTCTGTCCATCCAAGGAGATTTAGTGAGGGATACTTGGTCCTTTTATGGGATCAATCGAAAGAACCCTTGGGGGTAGGAAAATTTAATCCCATGTGGTCAAACGTGTGTTAGAGAAGGGTGCTTATGAGTTAGTGGATTATGAGGGAACAGCATTGGAGAAGCCTAGAAATGGGCTCTATCTCAAGAAGTATTATGCATGATTTTCAGCCAAGCCTGGTTATTGTATATTATTGTATAGTTTTTCATAGTTAGGTATTTTTCTTATCGTGATCGGGTTTGTGATTAGTTTCCATTTATTTTGGTAGATGTCAATGGAATGTTCCACCTACATAGGATTCATGGATGGTGCAAGCTGTCACACTCAACACTCAACCTCTGCTGCTTGGGTGATTTATAATCCTATGGGTCAGGTACTGTCTTCAGGAGGTGTATGTCTATGGCCATATTCTAACAATGTTGTCGAATATAATGTCGTTATTGAACTTCTACGGGATGCCATTTCACATGGTGTTCTCTCTCTTGAGGTACGTCTTGATTCGGAGTTAGTAGTGTCACAGCTTAATGGTTTGTACCATGTTAGAGATCCAACGTTATTAAGAATATTCTTACATGTGAGATTATTATAGTGATGCCAAGCCTGATATCCTGCCCAATCTCAATAGTGTTGGAATATATTAAACCCACTCAGAACTTAGGAAAAAATAATTAATCATTATTTGATTATTTATTCACCCACTAGCTTAATTAGGTGGCACCTTAAAGTCAATGCATGCCATCTATATCCTAGGAATGAGTTATTTCTGATTCTGGGTTCATCTAGAATTAGTATGCAGGACCTTATAGCAGATTCTTCTTTTTTCTGCTTTTTCTGCTTTATCCTGCTTTTCTATGGATAAGATGAAAGCTAGTCAACTAGGAAACTGGGTGCTTTTGTTTCCAACCCATCCTCCATTAGTTTTTCTCCATTTTCTAGGATTAGCATGTTACTTCCATCTCCTTGACAACTCACTCATGCTTTTTCCAACTCGTGAGGTCCTTGATAGATTTAGCAAGTGCTTTATCCACCTATGGGGGTTTGCTATATTTTGGTAAGTCAGCCTTTTTGAGCTTTATGAGTTGTTTCCATACAATTCGACTTCCCCATGAGGGATGTACTATTTATGTACTCTATTATTCATAATTATTCAATGGAAGGATACACACCAATATTCATCTCTTCATTCATGTGATTCAGTCTCTTTTCTTCTCTCTTATTTTCCTGTGTATGCTTGTGAGAATTCTTAGTAGCAAGATCTATTTCTTGTGCTTCTTCTTAGCATCATTGCACATAGCATTGATCTATTATTTCTACAAATACTATGGCCTTTAGGCCCAACACCTGTATAGCATTGGTAGGGACCTGACTCCCCACCTTCTCTGTGTCTGGATAGCAGTACTGTAAGGTTTACCGTTACACCAAAACCTGCAGATGTTGATGAACATTTGAAACCCAGCACAAGGCCCTATCACCAGGAGTGGCGGTTAAACCACTTGTTTTATATTCCCATAGGTGCGGCGGTTATACCATGTGGAGGTACCCGATACTCCAACACCCTGCCTCCGGCGTAGCTCGGGAGAATTGAACCTGAGACCTCTGCTCTGATACCATGTTAGGGTACACAGGGTACTCCCAAAGGACTGAACACCAAGAACAACCGCTTCACACAAACAGATCATAGATCAATACACCAATGTTTGTCACGTGGTTAAAACCCTCGAGAGGGAAACAGTCCACGGCCCTGGCCAAATAGCTACTCGGAGCAATTTATTATGCAAAAGAAAGAAAGTTACATGAGCTTCTCATAATCGATCAACTAGCCAAGGACCCTCTATGCTCTTTAAATAGAGATCATAGACCAATCGGGTGTTAAGCCACGGATCAATGGTAGGTATGATCTAAGAGAAGTTGAACCGTCGGATCACTCTATGTCTAGAACATATCATGACCGTCGGATTAGAATATTTACAAATGCATACTAATGCATACTAAAGAAACACACTTATACCTAACGGATATATTACACAAGTTGATCTTAACTAAATCCTAAGTGTCTAAATATCCTAACAAGTACACCAAAATGTACTCATTGATAGTCACGCCACCTCCTGGCCCACCATGAGAATGAAGGTTCATTACTTCCCCCTATCGGGAAATCCCAGTAATGAAGTATATGTCCTCCAACTCTATAGTGAGGGACATCCCATCTATCTGGAAGGAATTAGAGTTCGGATCCCAGTAATCCACCAGCATCTATAATAGTCTTGGTTTGGATCTCAAGCCACCAAGACACCAAAACTTATAGAGTCCACATGCACATAGATCTTGTTGAGCCATTAGATCGTCCCTTACTGCCTCCTCTACCTCACCATGTTCATGCTCTCTCCACTCTAGGACCATCTTGCACAAGAAATTGTAAAATTTCCCATTAGATTACTTAAAAAACCTTATGCGTGACCTCATACGTGACTATGGGGGCATTTTCCGCGTATATCCAGACCTATACATGAAAAACCCTTGATTTCCATGTGGGCTGCAGTGCCCTTTTTAGTTTCACCTAGAAAACTCAAATGACCATGGAATTTGATAAAAATTGCATCAACATGGAAGAGAGGAGCATGGGTAAGTACCTGGAAGAAACGGTAGTGGATTCCGTTGGCTGGATCTCCTGGAATTTGCTGTTGAAAATCTGAGCTTAAATGGGTAAAAATTTCAAATGTTTTATAATATTTTTAATTGTTTACTATTTATAGAAATTATTTAAATTTTTGAAAATGTTTACCCCCTTTCCTATAGTTTTGACAATTTCTAATCATTTTGGACCGTTTTTTACCTAACTCATGATGTAGGAGGCTTTTTCAGTGTTGTTTCAGCCGTTGGATTGACCCATTTGTGCCAATATTAGGTGTCATGTCTAAACTGGCATATAGGTTAGGTCTCATCACCATGCATTATCTTATGACCGTTTCATCATAACCTTAGGTACGAACCCACTCTATTATGTCACAGAACCTTATTGTTGTTTTAGTAGTGGCATGATATGAGTGGTAGAGCTTCACCTTACATGGGTACCCTAGTTAGCACCTTATTTGCATTTGGTTCCCATGCTGACATTTTCTCCTTTAGGACTCCCTTGTGTCAAGTTGTGAATGCATTATCATGATATTTTCCTGCCTTATTAAGCTTTATGCCCGCTTCCATGACATTGCGTTTTAGCCATATAGCCGGAGCTTGTCTCATGCCTTGCCATGCAGAGCCATTTTTATATCCTTTGCAGCTTGATTCCCTTTTTACTGGGAGGGGATTTTTCCCCGAGTGTCGATATCCTACACATGTATCCTTGCATTGAGCATAGGTATGTTCCACTGCTTAGAACTAGTTTGTTTTCCCTTATGACATTTGTGTCCTCCTAGTCTGTAACTATAAAGCAATTTTATTCTTTTTCAATCTTTTTAAATATTTAAAAAAGTCCAAAAAAATAAAAATAAAAACAAAAATCCAGACAAGGAAAGATGTTATCTTTGGCAGTTGTCGAGTCGTGTCGCCTTCGAACAGAGCACTATATATCACATCCATTGGTTGGGTTTATAGTTTGACTTTAGGAGTTGTACTCATTTATCTTAGTTTATCTCCACCGACTGGTTAAGCTTCCAATCCCTATGGAGCCTCTGTCAATGCCTCTTGTGTCGCAGAGATGTCCCAGTTTGTATATTGAGTCTATGCTTCCTTTATTCAGTCACCATCCACTATTATGCTCTTGTTCAAAGGAAGTTGAAGCCTGAGTTGGCCATTCCTTAGTTATCTTGACTTTTCATGTCGGTCATTCCTAGTACAGTTACTAGTTCGGGCACCTTATGATCGAGTCCTTCAACATTATAGAACTTTGTTGAGTACCTCATTTTGGATGATGGGGTATGCCTTAATTCCCTCCTTCCAGCGGATTTCATCCCATCGACTTTAGATCATTTATTATGGGATTGGAAGAGTCAGTTTGAGTTCCTTGAGACTTTCAGTCATTAGTGGTAGGTCCTCTCGCCATCAACAGTCTTTGGGAATACATCAATGTACCTTGATCGATGGATCCTCTCAAGTGTTCGACCTCAACACATTCATTCACAGTTGTTAGTTTGCACTCTAGTACCTTGATTCCCATTTTCATTTTCGGTGGGTGATCTCGCGTCTGTTAATAGTATACATTAATGACCGGTAATCAGACGATGGACTACTATGTTCAACCTCGACACCTCTATTCACATAGTAGGACATGTACTCGTAGCGATTTCTATAGAAGAATTTCCAGATTGGTGGCATCTCTTATATGCTACCTCCTTGATTGTGCTAGTGTTCATGAGATTTTAGCTCTCATGACTTGATTCCAGTATAGTTTAGACATTTCTAGCCACTATGGAGATCTTGATCTATTATATATCATCAGCCATTATGGAGATCATGGTCCTTTGTATATATTCATCATGGAGATTCTGATCTATGTATATTGTACGTGGTGATGACCACTTATGTGATATCTTGTATCATGCCTATTCATGGCCATTGTACTCTTATGTATCTGGGACTACTATATGTATTTGAAGTTATGTGCAGAGTTGCATCATAGTACTATGTTGATTGGGTGGATGGTCTTCCATTTTGGATTCTTCATCACTCCACTTCTGGGATGGAATTATAATGCATTTCGGCCATCGTATGACCCCTCTGACCTCACACATTAGGGGGCATCTGTTATAGCTGATTTTACAACTCCAAGTGAATCACACTTTGTATGGCCTTCCCCTGTCCCTCTACAGACTCCTTAGACCCTGTGGACCATTTTTTGTCCTTTGATGTTTCCTTGACCATCCCTAAAAACATGTGAAAAATGATACACGTGACTTTTAAATCCTTAATCGTGTATATACGCAGGTTTGACCCCTAAAACCACGTACATCAAGATGTGTACAAAATCCAAATCCTTTTGGAGTTTTCCTTGACATGGATCTGACTCACTTGACTCCTTGCCTTCCCTATGCCTTGAGATCGCTTGGATTCGACCTTTCATTACCCCTTTGAAAAGATATATAAGGATCTCTATGGTACATTGAAGGCATATGAGAGAATTGAGAGTAAAGAAACTATAGTCCATTGTTGCTAGAACTTATTCTTGAGTCTGCATCCCTTTGTCCCTTGGAGCACTTTTCTGTTCTTCCCAAGCTTGGATTTTTCTTGTGAGCTTGCTATCGAGAGATGGAGGATTGAGGTGGTGGAGGCCCAAGTGGGGGATTCAGTTTCTCCGATTCACGTAGACATGCCGATAGAGGTTGTCTCTATTGTAATATCTGATTTATATTAATAGAAATATCTTTTCCTATCCAATAATGTCTGTTTGAATGAATATTTTATCATGGGATGATTTCAAATGCTTATACATTGTTGATTATATATGCTAGAATATATCTAACACCATGATATATAGTATGCTTGTATTGTTTACTTGTTGTTTAGGAAGTAATTTATCAATTCAAGTTGAAGTTGGAAAGCTCAATGGGGATCTGCTTCAACCATCTGGAATAAGGTACGAGGTCTGATCCTTTAGTGTTAGACATTTACTTTCTATTGCATATTGGAAATGATTGATTTCTGGATTCAAGCTGTCTATTGTGGCACCCCAAGCCATAGGAATTTCTCTCCATAACAAATAGCTCTATCATCCTCGGTTTCAACTGTCACAACATCTAATGTTGCTCCAGTTTCACCCTTTGCTGTCAGAGCTACCCTAATATTTAGTCCTTCCATGGGGTTTTCTTGTACATCCTCTCCCAATTGTTCTGCTTGTTCCACTGACTGATCCTCTGATCTAGTTTCATCTCCCACCCCAACTAAATTCGAGGGGCTCCGAACCTCTTGTTGCTCTAAATTTTCCCCCAACTATGGATGTACCAGTGCTTCTTGATTTTGATGAGGCCCCACAAGTATAGGTATGTCCATTTCCTCTTCTATTGCAACACCGGGTAGAGGAGCGGGTTCCTGAACTTAGGCTATAAATTGCTCCTAGGTTTGGTTTTGTTGAGCAAGGGTCCGTAAAATTATTAATTTAATGAGGCCGTAGTGGGTAAGTGAGGAGAGTGGATGCTTGGTAGCTCGGACAAACCCTGCCATATGATGTAAATCATTGACTAAATAAAATGGAATGTTTAGCAGAGCCCTGTGACGGAGATGAGATAATAAAGGAAATTCAGAGTGATAGACTATTTGATACCTACCTTCGTAAGTGATGTACTTCTTGAGAAAAATGGCTACTTTCTCTGCCCACCTGAGGAAGACCAGTGACCTCAGCCACTATGGCTTCAGAGACTTCAATACGCAATCCCCAAACCTTTGAGTGGGTTTCTGTAAGATTCAAGGTGAACTGTAAAGCCACTTCATGGTGAAATCCATTCACATGTTGGAAGAATTCAGTCCATTCCATATCTTGAATGATAGTAAAAACTTCAGCATTTCGTCTGAGTTCTCACATATTTGGAGGTTCATACCGAGCTAGAATACCCATGTCTGCCTAACTTCAGAGATATGTTGCAGTCCGACAAATTACATATTCTAACAATGGAGGTTAAAGCACAGATTATGCATGAATAGTTGAGAGTGGATTTGGGCAAATTAGGAAAGTTTCAGCGTATCATATTATTTGAAATTGATCCCAAATTAGGAAAGGTAGTGGTTATTAGGTAACATAATTAGTCATTACGTCGCACGAGTGGAGAGCTAATGATAGAATAATGGGCATAGAAAGGAAGGTATGATTGATATTGTCGCATCCAATTAATACTTAATCAAGCAATTAATCAAAGCCATACCTTCGAAAATGCGTGATGGATGATGTCTTTTGGAGAATAGTAGAACATGTGAGGTGTATTCATTAAATGTAATCATTATCATAGGGATGTTGTAATGACGTTTTCCACCGGCAAACCATCATATCAAATTGATTAGAAACATGATGAATGATGGAGGATAAATCGAGTCATGTGCATCAAGAATCGAAGCCATATCTGGAGGAGTTGCTAACTTGAAAAGAGTTATGCCAATAACAAAGGGGTCACAGCCGTAGGCCATAAATAAATCAACGATTTAGCACAGGCGTGGCCTTGGATGATAGAAAAATAAGCCAGATGTAGTAGAATTGTAGTTGCCAAAAAACATGCCGCAACTACTAGAAAAGGATGAAAAAGCATTAGGAAAATAGAAGTTGATGGTGTTGCAGCTGCGTGAAATGGGATTTATGGGAAAAAGTAAAACGGTGTCGCAGCTACAAAAATGGAAGAAGGGTGGGAGTTTTATGGTGTTGTAGCTGCTGAAAAAGGTGCCGCAGCTAACGTAAAAAGGGTGTCACAGCTGCCGAAAAAAGGGTGTCATAGCTGCCAGAAAAAGGTGTCACAGCTGCCGAAAAAAGGGTGTCGCAGCTGCTAGAAAAAGTGTCACAGCTACAGGAAAAGGGTGTCGCAGCTGTGACAGATTTATTTAAGGGAAAAAAAATTTGGTGTAAGAAGTTACAGAAGAACAACATTGGTCACCAACTAAGATGATGACCACCACTCTTAGGTGCTTTCCTGTACATTTCATAAAAACAAAAAAATGGATCAAGTGCAAAAGAAAAGATAACAGTAACAGAGAAAAAAAAAAAAAAAAAAAAAAAAAATTTATTTATGTACAAAGATTCATATGCGATTTACAGTGATTAATTAAGGATTGACAGGGGCAGAGAAAAATTCTCTTCCTTGTGCTAACTAGTAGTCTAGATCAGCTACAATTTGTGAGATAAATGCGTCCTTTGAAATGGGCTTATGGTACACTCGCAGCCTATTACCATTAGCGAATAATGGTGTACGGTTCTCATCAATGGTTACTAGGCAGACCGTACCATTATCAAATACTCTGTCTACTAGGTATGGGCCCAGCCATCTTGTGCATAGTTTACCCTTGAAATCTCTTTTGAATCTGTAATCATATAATTGTGCCCAGTCTTCCTCACAGGAGACCTTATTTTTTATGAATCGGTCATTCCAATTGGATCTCTATTGCTGAATTAATATAGTCTAGTCTACAGCGGCTAACCGATTCTCGTCTAGTTTGTTCAATTGATTCAATCTTCTCTTTTGTGCTTCAATTACATCTAGGTTTACCTCTGTCTCTGTCTTCAAATTCTTAATTTCAAATTCAATTGGGAAGACAACACTTTTCCCATACACTAAGTCATAAGGAGAGAAACCCGTAGTGTCACGCTAAGTGGTGCAATATGCCCACAATGCTTCCAGAACTCTGTTAGCCCAATCTCTACGATGGCCCTTGACCATCTTGGTAAGGATAGCTTCAATGACTTTGTTAGTTCTTTCCACCTAGCCATTGGATTGGGGATGGTAAGGTGAAGCTATCTGGTGCTGAATATGGTACTTCTGTAGCAGAGCTTCAAATTGATGTGACACAAACTGCGGTCCTCCATTGGTAACCACTTCCTTGGGTACCCCAAAATGGGTAAAGATTTCACTATACAGGAAATCAATTACAGCCTAGTCATTGGCTTTCACCACAGCCACAGCTTCTACCCATTTCTTCATGTAGTCGGTAAAGACTAAGATGTAGGATTTCTGCATGGAATGAGGGTTGATAGGACCAACAAAATATAAATCCCACCTATCAAAGGGTTCAACCACTAATTGTGGATGCAGAGGCATTTGATCTAATCTATTGGGCTGGCCCATCCTTTGGTAGCTATCACAAGACTGGACATATATTTTTGCATCCCTGAAAAGGGTCAGCCAATAGTAGCCCATTCTTGTCACTTTGTGTCCTATCCTTCTGTTTTCAAAATTCCCCCCACAAGGCTCATCATGGAAGGCCTTCATTATATGGAATATTTCATCTTCTCTTACACATCTTTTGATCTCAAGATCAGGGTTTGTGTAAACGAGATGATCGTTTACCCAACAATACCTAGAACTTTGCTGAATAATTTTCCTCTTTTCTCTTTTGGACAAATGCCCCAGAAGCTTTCTTGTAGCTAAGTAATTAGTGACATCTGCATACCAAGGGGAGTGAGTTTGAGCTGAAAATAAGTGTTCATCTGGAAAAGAGTCCTCAACAGGCAAATTATCATCACTGTTAGTGAAATGCGATAAGAAATCAGTGACAACATTTTCTCTTCTAGGTTTGTCTATAATGGTAATATCAAACTCCTGTAATAATAAAAGCCATCTAGTCACCCTAGGATTAGTAATAGGTTTATTCATGAGATATTTGATGGTAGAGTGGTCAGTGTGCACAAATGTAGGATATCCAGTAATATAATGTCAAAATTTGTTAATGGAGTAAACAATAGATAAGAACTCCTTCTCAGTTACAGTATAATTAAGTTCAGCAGGGGCTAATTTTTTACTAATATAATAAATTGCATAAGGTACTTGACCATCTTGCTGACCTAAAACTGCTCCAATACCAGTATCAGAAGCATCTGAAGAAATTTGGAGGGGCAGGGTCCAATTGGGTCCTCTTAAGATGGGGGTTGTGGACAATTTTTCTTTAAGTTTAACAAATGTTGTCAGGCATGCCTCATTCCAAACAAATTTCACGTCCTTCATTAACAATGAAAACAAAGGAGAGGTAAGTTTGGAAATTTTTTCTATAAATCTTCGCTAATATCCAGCATGCCCTAGGAAAATTCACACTTCTTTTTGAGTTACAGGAGTAGGTATATTTTTCATTACCTTAATTTTAGAGGGATCCACCTAGATGCCATCAACAGAGATGAAATTCCCCAATACTACTCCTTCACTCATCATCATATGGCACTTTTCAGTGCTTAAAGAGAGCTGGGTCTGTTCACAACAAGTTAAAACCTTTTTCAAGTTTTCCAGTGCTTCTTCAAAATATTTGCCATGAGTAAAATCATCCATAAAAATTTCCATACTATCATTAACTAATTCTGAAAATATGTTGATCACAGCTCTTTGAAATGTTGCTAGTGCATTGCATAAAACAAAGGGGAGCACTCTGTAAACAAATGTTCCCCAGGGAAAGGTTAAGGTATTTTTATTCTGGCCTTCAGGAGCAATCTGGATCTGATTGTACCTGCTAAACCCATCCAGGAAGGAGAAGAACTTCTTCCTGGATAAGGTGTCAAGTACTTGATCGATAAAAGGCAAGGGAAAATGATATTTTCGTGTTGCCTTGTTCAACTCTCTATAGTCCACACAGACTCTCCATTTACCATTTTTCTTGGGTACTATTATGAGTGGGGAAACCCACTCGCTATCTGAAATAGTATATATAAATCGTTCTTCCAAGATTTTTTGAATTTCTTCCTTCACCATGTCCCTAATATTAGGGTTCATTCATCATTGAGGCTGGCACATAGGCCAGGAGTCACTTTTAATATAGATATGATGGGTGCACAGGTTAGAGGGAATACCCCTCATGTATGTGTACTCCCAGGAAAATGCCCCCTTGTCTTATTTTAGGAGACTGATTAAGCGCTTCTATTCATCTAGGGAGAGGCTGGGGTTAATATTCAGGGTTTTTCTAGACTCTACTTCGACAGGAATGCTTTTCAAATTTTTTAATACTGGAATTATATGAGTGTCATCGACTAATGCTTCTTCTATGATATTTTCTTGTTCCTTCTCACCTAGAGTAATATTCAAGATTTAATAAATTTATTTATTGGCTGAAGTGGGTTCACTGATGAAATTATTAATGGCATCATCTTTAGTTTCATCCTTAAAGGTTAAATCCTTCCCTATCATTAATAATGGTTGAACCCCCTCTTCTTCCTCTGGCTCCATCCATAAAGGAGTCTTATCTTTTAAGCTCGATCAAGTTGGAGGATAGAGATTGAGGTTCTTTGTCTCAGTGCCATATAATATAGTCATAGACCCATATCAACAAATGATGTAGGCATCAGTTGTGGCTAACCAAGGGCTTCCCAGAATCAATTGGTGTCCTCCTAGCTGTGACTTAGGTTGTAAAACCAAGAAGTCAGCGGGGTACTCCCAAGAGTCAACTGAGATGACAAGATCATCCAAAATTCCTTCATGTTTAATAATGGATCTATTTTCCAATTCTAAAACAATGGGGATTGTCTTGATATTAGTGAGCCCAAGTTTTTTGACAATTTCAATAGTCATAACAGCAAATGCTACTCCTAAATCTGCCAGCATGTTGGGTATCTATGTATGCCTAATCTGCATAGTGACAGTGGGATTCCCAAGATCATCATATTTGGCCGGAAGGGTTTTTCCCATTATTAATGCAGATAATTTCCCTATGACATGGATAGTGGGAGGATCGATGGGTTTCCTTCCTAGTTTCCTTGTGCATAGATCCTGAACATTTCTCGCATAGATAGGTACATATTGAAGATCTTGAAGGAGGGGAGTTTTAACATAAAGGTTCTTTAACTCTCCTAAGAGGTTAAACTAAGGCTGCCCCACTACCTTTGGTAGCATTAATATTTCACGGTATGGTGGTTGCCTAATTAGCTGAGTGGGTTGTGTGTCGCTGGGTGTATTATCCTGTGTTTCAGCCAGCACATCAGTAGGATGTTCAGCATCTTCAATGATAGGGGTCATATTAGATAAATGATATGGGTTCACCCCTTCTTCCTGCACAGGGGATGGAACATCCTCAATGATCAAAGGCTCCACTATATTTCCTGATCGTAAGCGAATATTATTGTAGGGAACATGAGTAAGGGAGTAAGAAGGCATGTTAACAGTCTCAAATTGATGGAATTTTTTATTATTTGGGTTAGGATTAGTTTGAGCAGCAGCTGAGGTCATATCGACATGTTATGGGAAGCATTGTTCTATAATTGTAGTTACGATTGTTGATAAGGCTGAGGATATTGAGGAGAGTATGGGTGGTGTTGATGTGGAGGTTGTTGAGGAAACTGGTTCCCTGGATGGAAATTCCTCCATCCAGGAGACCAAGAAGTTGGTTGGTGTGGTGGTTGTTGTGGCTGAACCTAGGGGTTCCAGGAGTTAAAATTTTGCATTGAAGGTTGAGAGGGGTACCATTAAGGATTAGAATAAGATAAAGGGAATTGTGTATTCATGTTCTTCATATTATTCCAATTATTCATATTATTTGAAAATGGAAATGATTCTGGAGTCATACCTTGATTTCCAGGCTGGCAGGGCTTCTTTTGTGCAATAAAGTAGGCTGGTTCCACCTCTAGAGTTGATTCCTGTAGAAAATCCTTCACTTGGGGTAGTGACAGGCATTCTTTTGTGTCATGGTTCAGCTCGCATAGCTGACACACTTTTATCTTGTCAAGCGAGCACTCCTTTTGACGGTGGTTTTTTCTACATCAAGGATAGAACACACCTAGTGTGAGATCCTCTACTACTTGTTTCTGCTTTTCCCTCAGGACATCTATTTCCGAGGAGATAGAGCTCATCATTTCTATTTTAAAATTTTCGAGGAGATTGCCTATCTCTGCATGGGTGGCTCCTCCATTAGATGACTTCTGAGTTTTGTCAAAGACATCACATTCTAATTTCTCCTGTTTGTCTCACTTGTTATTCCTAGAAGATCCCCTGGACCTTTTACACAGTTCCACAATTTTCTCAAAAGGCTCCTTAGAGATATCCCCCTTTCCTAACAGGTTTAACATATCTAGGCAATCATCCCTAATCCTATGAAGTAGGATTATCTTGAGCACATCTAACCCCATATTATTCTGTCCATCTTGTTTCACATTGTATAAAAGCCTCTCGACAAAATATTCCAGACTTTCGTCATCCTTCTGTACCATTTTAAACAGCTCTTCTCTCTTGTCCTTGGTGTTGCAATATTCCTGATATTTCTTGAGGAACACCTGTTTCATTCTATCCCAATTAGTAACAGTTCCACCTCCTAGGCTCATAATCTAACGTAATGCATTGTCCTTTAGAGTGGCAGGGAAGAGCTTCAACTTCTGTGCATTGCTGGTGTAGTCATAGCTGTGACAAAGGATATTAAATTCGAAAAGAAATTCATCTATATCCTCTTCCGCTTTTCCATTAAAGCGGGGCAACACTGATGGTGATATATTTTTCATAGGGTTTGTCCCTTCTTGTTGTTGAATTCAGAACTAAAGTGTAGCCACCATCCCTTCAGGTGGGGAATTACCTTCATGATGTTGATTTTCTCCCATTGCCTCTTCCTCGTTAGATTTGTTTCTATTACTCATATCTTCTTTTGTTTTCTCCTCTTTGTTCTTCCACTGATCAAAAAATTTCTGATGGAATTGTGTCCACTCCTCTTCAGTTACAACCTTCTCGTTAATGTGATAGATCAGACCTTGATCAGCAGATCCTGCAGTACTAAATTTGTCCTCCTCTGCAGGGGTATTTGAGGGTGTTGTAGTTGCTCGTGTGTTCTCCACTGTAGAACCTGATGCTGGCACCCCAAGATTGGAAAGGATTCTTCTGAGAGGTGTTTCTTGATAGCGATCCTTGGTAGAGGAATTTGTTCTATCAACCAGATTGTCAATGAATGTTCTTCTCCCCAATTATAGACCTCGCTTGCGACCTCGATCACTTGTAGCGTTAGTGTTTTGTGGGGTTCTAGGATTTATAAGATGGTCACACTGTACCCTTCTTGTATTCATGCAACCCAAATCATTCAAATAGAAAAACTAAAAAAGACTGAATAGAAACAATTACAGGATGCAAATATGATACTCTTTAATACTTATCCTCCCCAGCAACGGCGCCAAAATGTTGGGCACCCAATATGCAAGTTAATTACAGCTAACATACGGAGTGTGCAATATTTATTGTCAACCCAGGGAAGTATTTTATTTCAAGGATAACATGCACTTTATATGCTTAAACACTGAGTTGTTGTAAGTAAAAAATCCTATTCTTTGCTCAGCTATGCTCATCCCAAGGATCCATTTAATCTAGTTTACCTACTAAAGAATACATTCACAATTACCTTCTATTGTTATTGATCTAGAATTGAAAGATTCATGAAATCATGTCTAGATTACTTTTGTGGAAAAATGAAATCCTGTTTACCAAACCACCTAATGATTTACCCAACTATCTTGATCTAATTATTCTAGAAATCCAAAAGACATGAATTGAGTTCAGCTATTCTAGGAATTCAAGGTACAGGAATGAAATTATGTAAGCGTAAAAGTAAAGGAACAAACTGCAAGGATATATGGAAACAACAATTAGAAGATCTAGGGATGAACATGGCTGTTACAGCTACCACGCAGTTGCATAAGGAACAATTACTTATACAGTCGACTGTCACACCATGCCACTATAGCTTTCCAAGAGATGCAATTAATAACACACTGTAAATCCACAATTGTTGTAGCTTACTATGAGGAAATGAAATTAACATAACATCACACAATAGAATACTTAAAATTCCTAATTTAACTCAGCAATCCCTGTGAGAAGGCGGGCCCAACCTTCACACAGAGAGGCTGGGAATAACACATGTTAAAACTCTAAGATCTGAAGTAACTCCTTGTATTAAAAAGGTAGATCAAATACACAACCTCAGATACAGCTAATACAATAATTTGGTTAAGGTTTCAACCCCTGGCTTAGAATAGTTCCCCATATTTATACAATATCAATCATAACATTCTATCCCTATTATTCGGCAGCCATGAAGATCTCTGATCTTTAGGCAGCCTTAATTACAACAATTGTTACAGCCGTGGCAGGATGAGAGTAGGAAATATAGGGAGACTGTTAATTGACCCAAAAATAATGATATCCATAGATCACAACTATACACGAGCAGCAGTGCACTGTTCCTTCCAAATCTGTCACATTCTGTTGCAACTACCCTTGTACAGCTTTGCCTGGAATAATATAATGAGACTGCATTCTTTGGGCAATAGTAGGATGGATGGAAATCAACTTAAGCAATGAATGTCCATATTTTCCTTGGAATGTTGAGCCCGTTATACCTACATTCTCTATATCTCAAAATACCTATATAAACCATCATATATTAGCATATTTAAAGATATAGAGCCTTAATTACCACAATCGTAAGAATTAATAAAATAAGACAATAACTAATCATACCTTTGTGACTTGAGGAGCAGAGTGAGGGAAAAACATATGTTTAGCATGCTCAATAGGGTAGGATAAGGCAGAAAGAGGTGGATAAGGATGGTAAAAAAGGGGCCATTTCCGGGCCCAACAACCATCGTTGTAGGAAACGACACATCCGTTTCAATAGGTCCAATCGAAGGACTTGGTGGAGGAAGAATCCAAGAATATTCCATATGGGTAGTGTGAAAAGACACTGAATTCAATGAGGACAAAGCCCCACCAAAACTAGATCCGATCATAAGAACAGGTGCAAGACAGCTAAAGGTTCCCATAAGAGATGGATACATACCCACACCCACACTCCCAGTTGCTGGTTGAGAATGATCAATAATCAGGATAGAAGTTCCCAATGATGCATTAATATTCGGATTATGGAATGATGTCTGATCAATTGTAATGATCTTCCCATTAAATGGAAATAATATCACTCGAAAGAGACAATATTCTATGGTTTGCCTACTATACATCCAATTTCGGCCAAACAAAATATTGTAGTTAAGGGGCACATCAACCACCTCGACCTCGATCACGATGGTCTTCCCTCCCAATTGGACCTTAAGAGAAGGAAAAATCCTGTGTGGCCAAAATGTTCTACCATCGAAAGCTTTCAACATAGTAGTGGATTGAGACAACTCGGGAGAACCCAAACCCTTCCAACATGACAAAGACATCACAGAAGTAGCAATGCCTTCATCAACAACAGTGCGTTTGATGGTCATATTAAGACACTCTACATGAATCAAAAGAGACACATAGTAAGGCAAGTGAGGCTGTATTCCCATGGTTTCAAATTTGATAATGGAAGAAGAGTTATCATCATTAACCCCAAGAGTAGAAATCAAGGCTATCCTCTGCGGAGGACAAGTCTGAAGTACTTCAAGCGTGGACATTGCACAAGGAGTTTAGCCCAAATCCTCGGCAATGGAATAGTTTTGGGTGTCTCGGAAATTAGGATTGTGCCCTGAATGCTTTAGGACTCCCTTAGGAATGCGAGGTGGAACTTCAAGTGTATCCATAGGTTTTTCGATACACAAAGGGCTCTTGGGTGGAGCGGGTTCCTTTCCAAGGTCCGGTTGTGACGAATCATAATCCTTCGCATGAGTCACAACCTTAGCAGCGTGCACCATGTTGATGCAACCATGACCAATATTGGCCTCCGATAGATTTTGATCTCCACTTGATGAAAAATTAGGATCAATGGTCCTTGAGTTCATGTTTTGATTGTTAAGTAAAGAATTAGTTCGCATGGCTGGGCCATGTGCTATGAACCTCAAGGCATCTTCCATATGAGGGCACAAGTGAGTGAGGTTGTCCTCCTTACATAACCTGCAAGGAAACTTTACCTTATGTTTAGTCTTCTTGTCCCCCCTTTCATTACGAGTGTTCTTGTTATTATAATTAGCATTTTAGTTCTTATTCCCACCCTTACGATTATTTTTCCCTTTTTTCTTATTCCTTTCAGGTTGTTGGTTTCCCTTCAGGTCCAAAAATTGCACAGAAAGTACACTCACTTATTGGGTATGTTGAGACGAAACCATGGCTTATCCCGACATAGATTGATTAATTGACAATTGGCTCACTTGCTTCACAAATGAATCAACAGGTTTGGTACTTATAGATCCCACAATTCCATCAGCATGTGGCCCAAGCTTGACCTTGGGATCAAAACTAGATCGTACAACATTAGGTATAATCTCATACAAAAGTACGGATTGAGCGTAGATCAAATCCAACTCTTGTGCCCTAAAGATTGTGTGTTCCTTGTTTTGGACCCCGGATGTAGAAACATCCTTCGCGATGTAAGGTAACAACAACTTGAGGAACCACTCAAGGAGAAATTCTGATGGTATAAAGGCTTTAACCAACCACTTTCATCTATTCCACTCTTGAATATGATCCAAGATATGTGTGTCTTTGTCTTGTAGAAATGTCGACAAGAGTTCGATACCAACGTCATAATGTATGGGTAGCTGAAAGTGATTGAGGAAAGTCATGGAAAGGTCATCAAATAAAGTGTATGCCTCCCTTGGTAACTCTATATACCATTTCACTGCAGGCCTAGTGAGGGTGGGTTGAAATAGCCACAAACAGATTGAATCATCATGTAAGGAATTGGAGCACCAAAGGTGAAAAGTAGTGACATGCTCACTAGGATCTTCTCCAGCTTTACCCTCGAACTTGGGAATGTCTGAAGTAAGCTTGTTAAGGACAGTCGACCAGGCCAGGTCATGAGATATCAGATTGTTCATAAGTCTCAATAAGTCAAGAAAGTTCAATATTGCGAGGAAAGGGAGCCTAGGTTGAGCCGGCCTATGCCATTCTCCTTGATAGTTCCGGTTCATGTAAGGTTGATTGCTATAAATACCATGTCATTGGCCATAATAACCTCCTCCGATTTGACCCGTATAGGGCTTCATGGAAGCATTGTGATGTGGGGTACCTTGATTATGCAATGCTGCAAAGCCATAATTGGAAGAGTAAGCAGGTTTTTGATACATGTACCCATAGGGTTAATAGCTTTGTCCATACTGCAGTCCATAAGATTGTCCATGAGAAGCTCCATAAGGTGTCCCATGGGATGTCCCATGAGAATGTCCATAGTTAGGGATATGGGGAACTCCTTGAGATGGAACATAAGATGATCCAGAAACACAGATATGATCTCCCGACATAACAAGAGGTACTTGAATCTAAGATACTACCGTGTGATCAATCACAGCACGAACATGTCTAGTAGCGATATTTCGGCCCGAAGGACCACATGAATGAGGGGGAGGAAGGGTTTTCAAAAATGAATTCAAAGGAGTAGGGTTTCAGGACAAAGGGACATGTGAAGGAATGTAAATGGTGTTCTCAATGTTCATTCGTCTTGGTTCTGGTATCTGCATAATATTACTAACAATAGGTATAGGATGGACATGTGAGGTTGCTTCCACCACTGGGATGGAAGGTGTAATGTGACTAGTGCTCCCAAATCTCTCTGCATGGAAAGGAATAGGAGTTCCCTTAAGCGTAGTGCTAGGTTTGAATTTCAACTCAACATGATGTGCCGGATCAGGCATAGGGATATTAGGCATGCCATAACGAACATGACTAGTGCTTGTGGGTTCACAATGAGTCTCATCTCCTGGAAACCAATAATGGCTATTATAGATGATTTTACCACACATGGTGGATCACACCATTATGGCCTTCCCTATCCCTCTACAGACTCTTTGGACCCCATGGACCATTTTGGTACCTTTGATGTTTCCAAGATCATCCCTAAAAGCATGCATTATTTACTATACGCAACTGTTAAACCCATTCTCATGTATATGCATGGATATGACCCTCAAACCCACGTACATCGGGATGTATGCAAAAGGCCAAATAGTTTTGGAGTTTTCCTTGATGTGGAGTCGAGTTACTTGTCTCTTGGCCTTCCATATGCCTTGACATCGCTCATATTTGACCTTCCATTACCCCATTGAAGCACTATATAAGGAACCCTTTGGATACATTGAAGGGAGAGGAATTGAAGAGAAAGAAAACTATCGTCCATTGTTCCCAGATCTTATACGGGAGTCTGCATCCCTTTATCCCTTGGAGCACTCTATGTTCTTCCCAAGCTTTCCTTTGCTTGTGAGCTTGCTATTGAGAGATGGAGGATTGAAGTGGTGGAGGCCCAGGTGGAGGACTCAGTTTCTCTGGTTCGTAGACATGCCGACAGAGGTTGTCACTATTGTAATCTCTAATTTATATTAATAGAAATATCTTTTCATGTCCAATAATGTGTATTTAAATGAGTATTGAATCCATGTATGCTTTCAAATGATTATATGTTATTGATTATATATGCATGAGTAGGTCTAACACAATTATATAGCATGCTTGTCTTGTTTACTGAATGTTTAGAGAGCAAATTGCTAATACAAGCAAGAGTGGAAAAGCTCAATGGGGATCTACATCAACCATCCGGAATAAGGTATGTTTCAAGATCCTTTAGTGTTAGATGTTTGGTTTCTCTTGCACATGGGAAAGGATTGATTTCTGTGGTTACTCTATCTATTGTGGTACCCCAAGCCATAGGAAGTTTTCTCTGTAACAAAATTGGCGACCATACTAGGGAGTTCCTAGTCATTTCTTTTGGGGGTTTTATTGGCATTCAATGTTCTTGAATTGCTCTTATTTCTCTGTTTCTGAGTCGGGTCTAGGGGCATGTTTTCCTAGTAGTGTCTGATAGGAGTAAATTTTGTCTTAGCTTGTCTGTTTATCTTCTTTTTTTATCTATTTTTCTTCCTATATGTGAGTTTTGTCTTCACAGTTGTGTGTACATGTGGTTTTTACTGGGGTATCCGCGTATATACATGGGGTTTTTGCACATAGTCACGTATGCCCTGAGTTTTTCCTTTTTGGGGAAGATTAAGTGTTGTTGGGTGAGTTTGGATAATTGCTGAGTCTTCTCAGATGCTTTGGGGTCTATATACACCTCTGTTTCTGACCAGAGATGCTTTATAGTTTGAATTTTTTGAGAATGTTCTTGTCATTGCATTTTCTATTTTTTGTTTTGGGATTAGTGCATTAGGTCTCTTTTACCTCCGTGCTTTGCTTAGGTGCTGTCTGAATAGTGCTTGCAGATTCGGGGGGTTGTAGAGTCATATTTTTTATTTATTATCTCATTTTAATTCAAAAAATACAAAAACATTTTCTTTTTGCATCATTAAGCATTGTTGCATTTTGCATTTTGCATGGTACTTGCACTAGGTTTTCTTGGAGAAGTATTAGTCAGATTTTCATATAGGAATGATTGCATCTTCATTTGAAGGAGAACTTTGCATTTCACGTAGTAGAATACCCCATTTTTCATTTGGCACAGTGCATTTGCATTGATCGTTAGGTGTGCATTTTACTTCTTGTTGCGTCATAACACCATTAGTTGCATGGTCATTTTCCCTTTTGAGTAATAAGCCAATTAAAATCAACGCATAATAAAATGAATTACACTCTTTTCTTTTATAGGGTGCACCAACAAGATTAGGTTTTAGGGTATTGTAATAGTTCATTGTGAGTAAATTCTCCAAGACCACTAAAAAACATATTTATGTGTCTATCGAGGTGACAGTGTGAAACTCCTTTATATAATTAGTGTTTCTCAGGATCCTCCTCTTACAAGGGAGTTAAGCATGAGGCAGTGTGAGCGGTTAAAGATTGGGATGACCCCTAGTCATAACTGAGTAGCACCGGAGATATTTCCAAGATTGTATTCATATCTGGGGGCTATTTCAAGAGTTTCGGGCTTTGCTACACTGCCCATATGGTCAATCTCGCCTGCGACTTTCCGCCTAAACATTGATTATATTGAGGTTACCTTAGTTTCCTTACCTAGGTTATTGAGGGGGTACTTTCTAGAGGTTATTCTATAGGTGTCCTAGCCAGGTAGGGGTCAGGCATTATAGACGCTATATGCGTTGAAGATGAGGGCCACTATAATTGGTTATGAACCTCCACTTGTTGTGTATTGGAGTCTCAAGCCTCTCCTAAGTGAGACATACCTGCTTCATTTGGGAGCTCACATATCCTACCCTTGTTTGCTTGTGATTTGGATTTACATTGTATAGGTATATGCTTTGTGCATGCTAGTTTGCCTAGGGTTTACATGATTAGATAGAGTCTTTTTCATTTTTTGAGTCATTGTGGATTCGGGCGCGACATTTCACTATTCTTGTCGATTAGTAGGAATTTCTCCTTCCACATCCCCTCCTCCTTTGGGAGATAGAAATAGACAGTTCGAGTGGACTACTTCTCACATTGATTCACACATGATGGGAGATCACGAGGATGAGATTCCTGAGATGTATTCTCCACCTCAAGAGGTTGGGGATGTAGATTCTACTCCTGTATATGATCCTTCACCAGAAATACCTTCACATTCTGGTTATGATACCTCATTCACAGGTTGCCGATATTGGTTTCCAGGTGACGAGACTCATCATGAACCCACAAGCACTAGTTATATTCATTATGGCATACCGAATATCCCTACACATGATCTGGCACATCATATTGAGCCAAAAATTGAACCTAGCACTATGCCTGGGGGAACTGCTATTCCTTTCCATGCAGAGAGATTTGGGAGCACTAGTCATATTGAAAGTTCCATCTCAGTGGTGGAAGCTACCTCAAATGTCCGTCCTATACCTAGTGTTAGCAGTCATATGTGGATACCAAAACTGAGACGAGTGACCATAGGGAATACCACTTACATCCCTTCACATGTCCCTTAGTCTTCAAACCCTACTCCTTTGAATGCATTTTTAAAAACCCTTCCTCCCCCTCATTCACGTGGTCCTTCTGGATAGAATATTGCTACTAGCCATGTTCGTACTGCGACTGCTCGCACGGTAGTATCTTAGAGTCAAGTACCTCCTGTTGTCTCGGTAGGTCATATTCTTGTTTCTGGATCATCTCATGGTCCATCACGAGGAGTTACCCATATCCCTAATTATGGAGCTTCTCATGGGACATCCCATGGGACACCTTATGGAGCTTCTCATGGAGAATCTTATGGGTCGTAGTATGGACAGAACTATCAACCCTATGGCTACGGGTATCAACAACTCGCTTACTCCTCTAATTATGGATTTGTAGCACTGCATAGTCAAGGTACACCACATCATAATGATTCCATGCATCCCTACACGGGTCAAACAAGAGGAGGATATTATGGCCAAGGCCATGTTATTTACAGTAGTCAGCCTTATATGAACCAAAACTATCAAGGAGCGTGGCATAGACCTGCTTAACCTAGGCTCCCTTTCCTTACAACATTAAACTTAACTGACTTATCGAGACTCATGAACGATCCGGTATCTCACTACCCAGCTTGACCGGTTGTCCCTAATAAGCTTCCCTCGGACATTCCCAAATTTGAGGACAAAGCAGGAGAAGATCCTAGTGAACATGTCACTACTTTTCACCTTTGGTGCTCTTCCAATTCCTTACACAACGACTCAATCTGTTTAAGGCTATTTCAATGCACCCTCACCAAGTCTGCAGCAAAATGGTATTACCGAGGGGGGCATTCATTTTGCTCGATGACCTTTCTATGACTTTCCTCAATCACTTCTAGCTACCCGTGCATTACAACATTGGTACAGAACTCTTGTCGACATGTGGACAAGACAAAGCCACACATATCTCAGACCATATCCAAGAGTGGCATAGATGGAAGAGGTTGATTAAATCTTTCATACCACCAGAGTTTATCCTTGAATGGTTCCTCAAATCATTTTTACCTTACATCATGAAGGATGTTTCTACATCCGGAGTCCAGAGTGAGGAACAAGCAATTTTTAGGGCACAGGAATTGGATTTGATTTATGCTCAATCTGGACTTTTGTATGAGATCATACCTAATTCTCCACATTCTAGTTTCGATCCCAAGATTAATCCTAGACCACATTCCGATGGCATTGTGGGTTGTACAAGTGCCAAGCCCACAGATTCAGTTGTAAAACAAGTGATTCAATTTTCTATTAATCAATCCACTTCGGGACAAGCCATGGCTTCGTCTCAACCCTCCCAATTGGTGAGTGTACTTTCTATGCAATCGTCGGACCAGAAGGGAAAACAACAGCCCAAAAGGAATAAGAAAAAGGGTAAAAATAATCATAAGGGTGGGAATAAGAATGAAAATGCCAATTTTAATGACAAGAATGCCCGCAATGTTGGGGGGGCAAGCATTCTAAACGTAAGGTTAAGTTTCCTTGCAATTTATGTAAGGAGGACCACCTCACTCACTTGTGCCCTCAATGGAAGATTCCTCAAGATTCATAGCATAGGGCCTAGCTGTGCTAGCCAATCCCTTACCCCATAATAAAAATATGAACTTGAGGACCAATGATCCTCATTGTGCGTCGGGAGGAGATCATAATCTGCCAAAATCCAATACTAGTAATTGTTGCATCAACATGGTCTATGCTACTAAGGTTGTGACTCATGCAAAAGATTATGGTTCGTCACAACTGGACCTTGAAAAAGAACCTGCTCCACCTGAGAGCCCTTTTCATATTGAAAATCCTATGGATAAACCTGAAATTGCACCTCACATTCCTAAGGGAGTCCTAAAGCGTTTGGGGCACAATCCTAATGCTCGAGCTTCCCAGAACTATTTTGTTGTCGAGGATTTGGGCCAAACTCCTTGTGCCATGTCCACACTTGAAGTAATTCAGAGTTGTCCTCCGCAAAGGAAACCCTTGTTTTATGCTCTTGGGATTAATGATGATAACTCTTCTTCAGTCATCAAATTTGAAACCATGGGACTGTAGCCTCGCTTTCCTTACTTAATGTCTCTTTTGATTTAGTTATAGTGTCTTAATATGACCGTCAAATGCACTGTGATTGATGAAGGCACTGCTGCTTCCGTGATTTCTTTGTCATGTTGGAAGGGTTTGTGTTCCCCTGAGTTGTCTCAATCCGATACCATGTTGACTACCTTTTATGGTAGATCCTTTTGGTCGCACAAGATTCTTCCTTCTCTTAAGGTCCAATTGGGAGGGAAGACCATCGCGATCAAGGTCGAGGTGGTTGATGCACCCCTTGACTACAATATTTTACTAGGCCAAAATTGGATGTATAGTATACAAGTCGTAGCCTCTTCTCTATTTATAGTATATGCTTTCCATTTAATGGGAAGACTGTTACGATTGATCAGACATCATTCCATAATCTGAGTGTTAGTACATCATTGGGAGATTCTATCCCGATTATCGATCATTCTCAGCCGACAATTGAGAGTGTGGGTGTAGGTATGTATCCATCCCTTATGGGGAACTTTAGTTGTCCTGCGCCCAATCTTATGATCGGATCTAGTTTCATTGGGGCTTCATCTTCATTGAAGTCGATGTCTTTTTGCACTACCCATATGGAATATCCTTGGGTTCTTCCATTACCGAGTCTTTCGAATGGACCTGTCGAAATGGATGTGTCATTTCCTACAGCAATGATATCATATCAAGCGAATCTTGATTGTGTTGCAGATCCTAGTCCTTCCTCTTTGCAAACGAAGGAGGAGGACCCGTATGTGCTTCCTACATCTGCATTTGAGTCCTCTCATACACACAATTTCCTTGATGGTGTTTTTCCATAAGATGAAGCCATTATTGATCCCATATCGAGGGTTGAGCCACCTTGGGAAGACTTGCATCATAGATCATATTTTCTTCCCGAGATTAACCATATGGAGCGTGAGGACTATAGGGAGATTCTTAGGGAGAATATTGGTAGTCCCATGGTTCCATTGAGCTCTCCTTGTCATATGGATGATGGGAACTTGGCGAACTTATCACCTACCTGTTATATTTTTAACATTAAGCTAGCATAACATTAGGATCCTTAACTCATAGAACAATAAGCACAGTAATCAAACACAAGAGACAATGAACACAGTGTTTTTCCTCGGGGAAACCATAAATGGAGAAAACCCCACAACTTCCTTAGAGATAGAATCAACACCAAAAGTAAAACCCCAAAATAGTAAGATGATCTCCCGACAGTAGTAACCTCTTTCTTCCTTTCCCCAGTGTCTTTCTCTTCCTCAGCTATGCAATGCAATTGAGTGTGGATGAGTGTGTGTTAAATAGAGATGCTATCTCTCTATTTATACTAATTCCTAACATGACTAAAACCCTACTAGGGCTGACATCTCTAGGAGAGTCTAATAACCCTAGTGCCCCGGATCTGTGGGGACTTTAACCCTTAGACAATAGGAGGATTACCCACAATGACTTGACTTGACTTGTTTACATTATAGATCCTCCCGATAGGAACATCGAGGCATGACATGACACAAGTACATCCCAGAATAAACATCGGGTTACAAGAGATAAGAACTACAAGTGTATACATTTCAAAGTTACAATTACATCAAAACTCCCTCTTAACTAGGAAGGTATTCTCTCGACACAATTTTCATCACTGGTCTTCTTCTTTGGATCATCTCATCATCTGTATCTTCAAGTCATCTTCTTCTTCAAGTCATCTTCATCTTTGGATCTAGATCATCACTCAATATGGATCATCATCACTCGATTTGGTTCATCACTGGACATCATCACTGGAACTGGATCATCACTAGATCTGGATCATCACTGGACATCATCACTGGATCTGGATCATCACTCGATTTGGATCATCACTGGACATCATCAATGGATCTGGATCATCACTGGATCTGGATCATCACTGCTGAATCATCATCACTGGATCATCACGGGTGCTATCTCATGATTCTTCTCATCACAAGAAGTTCTACATAGCCAACCCTTTTTCATGTTGGTTGTAGGCCTAGCCACCATGTAGGTCTTCTTCAGTGCTTATATTTGAAACCAATTCAGAATAGCCAACCCATCACTTACATCTGACCTACTCATTAGAAAGGCATGCCCAACACTCACATCTAATCATATAGGAACCAATCCTATAATCACATCAGAAAGTCCTAGCACTCACATTCACCAGCATGATAGGACACAACTACTATCATCTATGAAAAGGATCAGCACTTACAACCACCAGCATGATAAGACACAACTAATATCATCTATGGAAAGGCACAGCACTCACATCTGACCTACTCGTCATAAAGGCACAACACTTACATCTGACCTACTCATCAGAAAGGAATAGCACTTACAATCGCCACCATGGTAGGACACACCTACTACCATCTGTGAAAAGGTGCAGGACTCACATCCACTAGCATGATAGGACACACCTACTATCATCTGTGGAAATGCCTGTAGGCTTGATCTTGTAGATCCATTTGGAAGTTACAACTGACTTCCCTTCTGGTCTTGGGACAACATCCCAAACATCATTCTTCATGATCGATTGATACTCTTCGATCATAGGATCCTTCTATTCTTTCCGTTCTGCCACTTCTTCATAATTGGAAGGTTCTTTATCGATGAAATCACATAGTAATGCTACATACCCGAAGCAGGATCTGGTCCTCTTTCTTTCTCTTTGATTCTCTTATGGAGCCCCATATCTTTCCGCACCTTGGATAATTTCTTGTACCCAAGCAGGCTTCCTCTTGTGAGGATTCTTATCCTGAGTTGGATCTACAAGTATTTGTGGTTCTTCAAATTCTCGACCTTCTTCTTGAGTTTCTTTGTTCATGGTTGTATGATCATGAATTCTGGGTGCTTCTGCTTCTTCAGGTGCTTCAACAGGTCTCTTTCTGGATTTTTTGTAAGTTGTGTCTTCATCAAATGGCACATCCCTACTGATGTCAATCTTCTTGAATCCTAGGAAATATATTCTGTAAGCCTTCGAGCTTTCAGAGTATCCCACAAATATACCCTTCTTTCCTGAAGGATCTAATTTTGTTCTCTTCTCTTTTGGAATGTGTATGTACATAGGACAACCGAATATTCTGAGATGGATGACTTATAGTTTCTTTCCGGAGAATACTTCTTCAGGAGTCTTGTTCTCGAGAACTCTGTGTGGAGTACGGTTTTGTACATACACCGTTGTTCTGGCAGCTTATGCCCAAATATGCATGGGCATATATTGATCATGGAGCATAGCTCTTGTAGCTTCCATGATAGTTCTATTCTTCCATTCTATAATCCCATTTTGTTCTGGATTATAAGGAGTGGACAACTCCCTCTTAATCCTTGAGTCTTTGCATAACTCTTTGAAATCATTTGATGTGAATTCTCCACCATTATCTGATCGAAAGGTCTTGATATTTTATTTAGTGTGGTTCTCTATCAAGGATTTGGATTCCTTGAACCTGCTAAATACTTCATCTTTGTTCTTCATAAAGTAAATCCAAGTCTTCCTGGAAAAATCATCAATAAAAGAGACATAGTATACATACCCGCTTAGAGAACTTGATGACATTGGACCGCATACATAGGAGTGGATGATTTCCAAGATTCCTTTTCTTTGCTCTCGCTACTTGGAAATGTCTTCTTTGTGTTCTTTCCTTTCACACATCCTTTGCAGACCCCATCATGTTTTGCTTGAATTTCTGGAAGACCTTCAACAGCTTTGCTTGCAAGTGGTAGTTCTCTGTAATGCACATGTGCAAGCCTTCTATTCCAAATTTCATTTGGCTCTATTGTGTCATGGACCAAGGCTTGTTCTGGATGGCCTTTCAATTTGTATAATCCTCCTTCTTGTTCCCCAATCACTACTACATCATCCATAGTATTTCCTTTTAGCCACATGATGACTTGACCATCTATGAATGCAACCCTCATTCCTTTTGCATCTAATCTAGATATGGAGAGGAGGTTCTTCTTGACTTCCAGTACAAACAATACTTCCTTCATTAGCATAGACTTTCCAAAGTCTAGCTTGTAGGAAGATTCCCCGCTACCTTTTATTGGATACTGGTAGTCATCTCCTAGCTTCACCTTGTGAGGTGATTCATGTTCTGAAAGTTTCATAAAGGGTTCCTTGAATCCTATCATATGTTTGGAAGCCCCACTATCTATAAGCCAATCATTGCTTCCATGAGTAATGTTTCCCAAGAGAGCGGAAATCAAAACATATTCTTCCTCGCTTGAAGAATCTTCACTTTCATATCTGGTTCTCTTTGATGAAGGTTCATCATCCTCTGCAGCATAAGCATGATGTCTTCTCTTGTTTCCCTTCTTCTTGTGAGAGACATTTTTGTTTCTAGGACATTCTCTAGCATAATGTCCTTTCTCGTGACATGTATAACATCTGATTTTAGCCAAATATTTTCTACATTTATATTTATGAAAGGACTTACCTCTAGGGTGATGAGAACTTCTTCTGGGTTTCTTGGAGTGAACTGTGAGAGCTTAATATTCACTTCCCATCTTTTCTTCTCGAGCTGCTATCCAAGCTTCTTCTTGAGAGAACTCTTCCCATAGTCTGCTGAACTTGACTAACTTCTTTCTAGCATGGATTCCTTGAATAAAGGAGTCCCATGATCTAGGGAGACCATTAAAGGTGGTCATTACAATCTCTACATTTTCCACTTCTTCAACTATTGCTTCTAGTTGTTCCTTGATCTAAGAAACTTGTGTCAATACTGGATTGTTTCTGCATTCTGAGTCTTCACATTCTTCAGTTGGTTTCTCAGAGTCATCTTCTGGTTTATGTTCTTCCCTTCAAATAGCTTGGTTATGGCATCAAACATGGCTTTAGGTGTCTTGAGGGAGGACACCTATGGTATGAGGTGATCCTTGATAGAATCAGCAATGAACCTCTTTTCCATAACCAATTCTTTCTTATGTAAGTCCTTTTCCTCATCTCCCTCTGGAACTGGAACCTCCTCACTGATATAGGAGTCCAACTAATTTTCTTCCAGGACCAGGGAGATCCTATACTTCCAGGCTCAGAAGTTATCAGCTCCATCAAGATTTTCATCAAGCTTGGTATGATGAGACATCTTAACTAAGAACCTTAAATGGAAATACAAAAGATTTATATCTTACCAGGTCAAGATGTCGTATCTGAATTTGGAGCTAAAATCCTATAGTGCTGGTTTAGGAGCAGATTAAGGTTTTAATTTTCTGGAGTTCTGTCCAACCAAATCCTTTGAAGTTGATCCCTAACTTCCATTTTAGGGAGGAGATCAATCCAGGCCTGGGTTCACTGAAAAATTCCACTTCTATGAAAAGCCCTAATTTTTGACAGTAGTGTCGGGTTCAAAACTGAAAAACCTCAAAATTGGATTCTGATTTGACAGAAATATGCGCCCTAGGGAGGAGATTTATTCCACCCTACTTTTGCTGAAAAAATGTGGAGAGAGATCCACAAAATAGGAATCCCTAGTTCCCACAGCTGCACAGTGTCTTCTTCTCAGGTTAGCTCTGATACCATGTTAGATTTTTAACATTAAGCTAGCATAACATTAGGATCTTTAACTGAGAGAACAACATGCACATCAATCAAACACAAGAGACAATGAACACAGTGTTTTTCCTCGGGGAAACCATAAATGGAGAAAAAACCACAACTTCCTTAGAGATAGAATCAACACCAAAAGTAAAACCCCAAAACAGTAAGATGATACCCCAACAGCAGTAACCTCTTTCTTCATTGCCCAAGTGTCTTTCTCTTCCTCAGCTATACGGTACAACTAAGTGTGGATGAGTGTGTGTTAAATAGAGAGGCTATCTCTCTATTTATACTAATTCCCAACATGACTAAAACCCTACTAGGGCCAACCTCTCTAGGAGAGTCTAATAACCCTAGTGCCCTAGAACTATGGGGACTTTAACCCTTAGACAATAGGAGGGTTACCCACAATGACTTGACATGACTTGTTTACATTATAGATCCTCCTGATAGGAAGATCGGGGCATGACATGGCACAGTTACATCCCGGAATAAACATCGGGTTACAATCGATAAGAAATACAAGTGAATACATTCCGAAGTTCCAATTACATCAACATGGTAAACTGAATGCTAAAGTGTTCTTTCCCATTACATATTTTTTGTTATAAAATTGTATGTAGTGTATTATCAGTATTATCAAGAATCATACCTTCACTATATCGATAACTGTGATATGTTCCCCATGGCAATATTCGAGGTGACCAAATTAGGTGAAACTAGAACAATAGAGCTAGATTCTTAATTACCTTAGGTATGAAAATGTCATGAGCATTAATATTTTAAAGTAGGATTAATTGGAGCTCAATGATGGTGTTGACATGCTCTATTTGTTTGAAAAGATAGATAATTAGCTGGAAGGGGAATTACAAGAGAGAAATGTGTAAGGGTTATGTGGTATATATGGGTTGTTAGTGCTTGATGTGAGTGAAAGACCCATTTAAACCAACCAATTAATGTCTCAACTTTATCCCTATGAATTATGAGGATAACTTTAAATGTTTTAATTGTGCCCTCAATGATATATCTAATGGACCATTAAATAGCTATGGTAGCATGGAACAAGATTTTGATCCCATAAGATAATTTGGGATCATTCAAATGAAAAAAAGGAATTTTTTAGGCTCGATCTTAAACTTAATTTTTCTTTCTTCACAACTTTACATTAAAATCTCATAAACAAGATGTATGACATCTTAAGGTCCCATGCAATATAATAGACACAAACCTTGAATATGCTACATATATTCAATTGAAACAAAATAAAATATACATCTAAGTGGAATGGTGGTATTGATGAGGATTTAATTTTATAATATTGACCAACAAAACAAAACTTATTTTCCCACATTGTGCAAATCATGGATGATAGTTTTCACAAGAGAAAACAATATAATACTATCAATGCAACATTTAAAGAGAGTGTATGTTAGGATATATATATTATTCAACTTGTCAAAACTTGATGATGTATATTATGACATATATACACTCTTAAATACAACATTACAAGGTTCTTATGGTGTTCCACCCAGAACATCAACCTCAATGGTGAAATCCAACCAAAAAATTGTCAAAAATGTATGTCAAGTCTCATATTAATGTATGTTATTTCATAATCTATTATATATTTAGATTTGTCATTTGGGATTGATCAAAGGTTCACGACTTGTTAATATTTTTAGTTTTGAAGGAAAGTCTTGATGATAGGGGCTAATGGCCATTGTAGCTATGTCAGATGTAAATATTTGGATCTTCAAAACTTTGAGAGGTTACAAATGATTCTAAATATTTTGCATGTTTTACACTTTCATGACATCTTTAGTGACTATTGTCACTCTTTTTCATACAATACAAAGGTAGGAAGCCCTAGTTCCCGCAGCTACACAGTGTCTTCTTCTCAGGTTAGCTCTGATACCATGTTATATTTTTAACATTAAGCTAGCATAACATTAGGATATTTAACTAAGAGAACAACAACCATATCAATCAAACACAAGATACAATGAACACATTGTTTTTCCTTGGGGAAACCATAAATGGAGAAAACCTTGCAACTTCCTTAGAGATAGAATCATTACCAAAAGTAAAACCCTAAAATAGTAAGATGATCTCCTGAAAATAGTAACCTCTTTCTTCCTTGCCCCAGTGTTTTTCTCTTCCTCGGCTATGCACTACAACTGAGTGTGTGTGAGTGTGTACTAAATAGAGAGGCTAGCTCTCTATTTATACTAATTCCTGACATGACTAAACCCTACTAGGTCCGAACTCTGTAGGAGAGTATAATAACCCTAGTGCCTCGGAACTGCAGGGACTTTAACCCTTGATCAATAGGAGTGTTACCCACAATAATTTGACATGACTTATTTACATAATAGATCCTCCCGATAGTAACATCGAGGAATGACATGACTCCAGTACATTACAAATACATCTCGGAATAAACATCGGGTTACAATACATAAGAAATACAAGTGAATACATTCCGAAGTTACATATACATCAACACTCCCTCTTAACTAGGAAGGTATTCTCTCAACACAATTTTTAGCACAAGTATTCTTCTCTGGATCATCTGGGTCATCGTCAAGTTCTCGTCATCTTCGTCTTCAAGTCATATTCATCTTGATCTAGAACATCACTCGATATAGATCATCATCACTGGATCTGGATCATCACTCGATCTGGATCATCATGGGGTCCATCATCACTGGATCTGGATCATCACTCGATCTGAATTATCATCACTGGATCTGGATCATTACTCGATCTGGATCATCACTGTTGGATATGGATCATCACTTGATATGGATCATCTCGAAGACATCATAACTAGATCTAAATCATAGATTGATCTAGATCATCACTGGGTTGTCATCATATGTGCTATCTCATGATTCTTCTCGTTACAGGAAGTTCTACGAAGCCAACCCTTTTTCATGCTGGTTGTAGGCCTACCTCCTTGCAGGTCTTTGGTAGCCCTTATATCTAACCCTAAGTCAGAATGCCCAACACTCACATCTGACCTTGACTTGTGAGAAAGGCACAAGACTTACATCTGACCTTGACTCATCAGAAAGGCACTCGGTCCTATACTAAGGGTTCCTGGTAACTAACCAGGTGCCTCCATTTAGAGAATGGCAGTATCCCTTACATCTAACCTACTCGTCTGAATGGCCAGCACTCACATCTGACCTACTCGTCAGAATGGCCAGCACTCACATCTAACCTACTCGTCAAAAAGGCGGTAGCCCTTACATCTATGTAGGAAGTAATACTACATCAGAATGGCCAGCACTCACATCTAACCTACTCATTAGAAAGGTGGTAGCCTTTACATCTGATCATGTAGGAACTAATCCCACAGTCACATCAGAATGGCCAGCACTCACATCTAACCTACTCGTCATAAAGGCGGTATCCCTTACATCTGATCATGTAGGAACTAATCCTATAGTCACATCAAAATGGCCAGCACTCACATATGACCTACTCATCAAAAAGGAGATAGTCCTTACATTTGATCATGCAGGAACTAATCCTACAGTCACATCAGAATGGAAAACACTCACATCTGACATGGAAGGAAGCAATCCTCTCACCATGATAGAATGGAAACAACCCTTATATCTGATCAAGTGGGAACACATCCCTCAATCACATCAGAATGGATATGCACTCACATCTGATCATGTAAGACTACATCTTACAATCATCTCAGAAAGGCCCTTAGTCCAAGACCAAGTATTCCTGGTAACTCACCAGGCAGCTCCATTCCATGAATGGCAATAGCTCTTATATCTGATCATGTGGGAACCAATCCTATAGTCATATCAAAATGGATTAGCAGTCATATATGACATGGAAGAAACCAATCCTCTCACCATGAAAGAATGGGTCAGCCCTTACATCTAACCTCTTCATTAGAATGGATTATAAACTCATCACTTCCCATTGGAGGGAACCTAGATCTGGAGAACACAAAGCCTCTCCATGAAGTACTCAAACTTCACTCTAACCAATGGCTTCATCAACACATCAGCTATCTGATTATCCATTGCAACATACTGGAGCTTTACTGCTCCTCTCTGCACCATATCCCTGATATAGTGATACTTGATCTCGATATGCTTCGACTTGTCATGGAACACAGGGTTCTCCGACAAATTCACACAACTCTGGTTGTCACATTGTATAAAAGTACCATCCATCTGGAGATCAAATAAATTAGACAATAGCTTCCTCAGCCATACTACCTCACAACTAGCTGAACAAGCTGCAACATAATCTTCTTTAGCTATACTCAGTGCCACATAGGATTGCTTCCTGCTAAACCAAGAGATCACAACTGATCCCATACTAAAACAACATCCCGAAGTGCTCTTCCTATCGATGGAACTGCCTACCCAATCTAGATCAACATAACCCTCCAGGTTAATATTCTGATTCGCATCATACTTGAGCCCATAATCAATCGTGCCTCTCAGGTATCTCAGAACATGCTTTGCAGCAATCAAGTGAACATGTCTCATATCTGTCAATAACTGTCTCAAGGTGTTCACAGTAAAGTAAAGATCTAGTCCAGTGTTTGTCAGGTACATCAATGACCCAATCATATGATGATAGCTTCACTCAATATCTTCAGTTTCGATGCCATAGGTGTGGTCATAGCCTTGAAATCCATCATCCCAGATCTCTTCAGGATCTCTACTGTATATTTCCCTTGTCCCAGGGAAATTCCATCTAGATTATGCCACACCTCCATGCCTATAAAATAATTCATCATACCCAAGTCCTTCATTTTGAACTCGACACTAAGCTTTCTCTTCCTATTAGCAATCAACCCATCCATATTTGTTACAAAAACATCATCTACATATAGTAGGAGCATCAGTGGGTTTCCATCTTCAACCTTGTCGTAAAGGTTGGAATCTGCTTTACTCTTGGTAAAGTCCAAACTGGATAGAAAGATGTCAACTCTATCATACCATGTCCTGGGTTCATGTTTCAAACCATACAGGGCTCTCTTCAATCTACACACATGAGAATCCCTGTCATGTGTCTCAAAACTGAGTGGCTGCTCTACATATACTTTCTCTTCTACTACACCATTCAAGAAAGCAGTCTTGGCATCCATCTGGTGTATCTTCCATTTCATCACTTCAGCCAGAGCAATTATTGATTTGATGGAATTGTATCTGGCTATAGGTGCAAATTTTTCTTCATCATCTATTACTTCTTTCTATGAGAAACCACGAGCAACAAATCTTGCTTTATATTTCTCTATGCTACCGTCTGCAGCATGCTTGATCTTGTAGATCCATTTGGAAGTTACAACTGACTTCCCTTCTAGTCTTGGGACAACATCCCAAACATCATTCTTCATGATCGATTGATACTCTTCGATCATAGCATCCTTCCATTCTTTCCATTTTGTTGCTTCTTCATAATTGGAAGGTCCTTTATCGATGAAATCACATAGTAACGCTACATACCTGGAGCAAGATCTGGTCCTCTTTCTTTCTCTATGATTCTCTTCTGGAGACCCATATCTTTCCACACCTTGGACAACTTCTCGTACCCAAGCAAGTTTCCTCTTATGAGGATTATTCTCTGGAGGTGGATCTACAGGTCTTTTTGTATCTTCAACTTCTCGATCTTCTTCTTAAGTTTCTTCATTCATGGTTGTCTCATGAATTCTGGGTGCTTCTGCTTCTTTAAATTCTTCAATAGGTTTCTTTCTGCATTTGTTGTAATCTGTGTCTTCATCAAATGTCACATTCCTACTGATGTCAATATTCTTGATTCTTAGGAAGTATATTCTGTAATCCTTTGAGCTTTTAGAGTATCCCACAAATATACCCTTCTTTCCTGAAGGATCTATATTTGTTCTCTTCTCTTTTGGAATGTGTATGTACACAGGACAACTGAATATTCTAAGATGGCTGACTTCTAGTTTCTTGTTGGAGAATACTTCTTCAGGAGTCCTATTCTCGAGTACTCTGTGTGGAGTACGGTTCTGTACATACACCGCTATTCATGTAGCTTCTGCCCAAAGATGCATAGGAATATCTTGATCATGAAGCATATCTCTTGCAGCTTCGACCATGATAGTTATGTTCTTCCTTTCTGTAATCCCATTCTGTTGTGGATTATACGGAGTGGACAACTACCTCTTAATCCTTGCATCTTTGCATAACTCTTTGAATTCATTTGATGTGAATTCTCCACCATTATCTAATTGAAAGGTCTTGATCTTCTTGTTTGTGTCATTTTTTATCAAGGCTTTGAATTCCTTGAACTTGCTGAATACTTCATCTTTTTTCTTCATGAAGTAAATCTATGTCTTCCTAGAAAAGTCATCAATAAAAGAAACATAGTATACATACCTGCTTAGTGAGCTTGATGACATGGGACCGCATACAATGTAGTGGATGATTTCCAAGATTCCTTTTTCTTTGCTTTTGCTACTTGGAAATGTCTTCTTTGTATTCTTTCCTTTCGCACATCCTTTGCAGACTTCATCATGTTTTGCTTGAATTTCTGGAAGACCTCCAACAACTTTGCTTGCAATTGGTAGTGCTCTGTAATGCACATGTGCAAGCCTTCTATTCCAAATTTCATTTGTCTCTACTATGTCATGGACCAAGGCTTGTTCTGGATGGCCCTTCAATTTGTATAGACCTCCTTCTTGTTCCCCAATCACTACTACATCATTAATAGTCCTTCCCTTTTGCCACATGACGACTTGGCCATCTATGAATGCAACCCTCATGCCTTTTGCATCTAATGCAGATATGGAGAGAAGGTTCTTCTTGACTCCTGGTACAAAAAATACATCTTGCATCTTCATAGACTTTCTAGAGTCTAGTTTATAAGAAGATTCCGGAATACCTTTTATTGGATATTGGTAGTCATCTCCAAGCTTCACCTTGTGAGGTGATTCATGTTGTGAAAGTTTTACAAAGGACTCTTTGAATCATTTCACATGTTTGGAAGCCCCACTGTCTATAATCCAATCATTGCTTCCATGTGTGATGTTTCCCATGAGAGCAGAAATCAAGACATATTCTTCATCACTTGAAGAGTCTTCACTTTCATATTTGGTTTTCTTCTTGGATGGTTCATCATCCTATGCAGCATGAGCATGATGTATTCTCATGTTGCCCTTTTTCTTATTGTGTCTTTTAGGACAATCTTTTGCAAAGTGTCATACTTCATCACATGTATAACATCTGCTTCTAGAGAAATCTTTTCTAGAGTTATTTTTATAGAAATGCTTACCTCTGGAGTGATCAGAACTTATTTTTTCTTTTCTTGGAATGAACTGTGAGGGCTTGATCTTCCCTTCCCATATTTTCTTCTCGAGCTTCTATCCGAGCTTCTTCTTGATATAATTCTTCCCATAGTCTCTTGAACTTGACTAACTTCTTTCTGGCACATATCCCTTGAATAAAGGAGTCCCATGATCTAGGGAGACTATTCAAGGTGGTCATCACAACCTCTGCATTCTCTACTTCTTCATCTACTACCTCTAGTTGTTCCTTGATCTGATTGATCCTTGTAAAGTAAGAATGGATGGTATCAACATTCAGGATCTTCACATTCTTCATCTGGTTTCTCAGAGTCATCTTCTAGTTTATGTTCTTCCCTTCAAATAATTTGGTTAGGGAATCAAACATAGCTTTAGGTGTCTTGAGGGAGGACACCTATGGTATGAGGTGATCCTTGATTGAATCAACAAGGATCATCTTTTCCATAACCAAATTATTCTTATGTAAGGCCTTTGCCTCATCTCCCTATGGAACTAGAACCTCCCCACTGATATAGGAGTCCAACTGATTTTCTTCCAGGACTAGGGAGATCCTATACTTCCAGGCTCAAAAGTTATCAGCTCCCTCAAGATTTTCGTCAAGCTTGGTATGATGAGACATCTTAACTGAGAACCTCAAATGGAAATACAAAAGATTTATATCTTACCAGTTCAAGATGTCAGATCTGAATTCAGAGCTGAAATTCTGTAGTGTTGGTTCAGGAGCAGATTAGGGTTTTTCTTTTCCAGAGTTTTGTTGAATCAAATGCTTTGATTTTGATCCCTAACTTCGATTTTTAGGAGGAGATCAATCCATGCCTAGGCTCACTGAAAAAATCCACTTCTGTGGAAATCCCTAATTTTCGGCTGTAGTGTCGGGTCCAAAACTAAAAAACCTTAGAATTGGATTCTGCTTCGACAAAAAGATGCGCCCTAAGAAGGAGAGATATTCCAACCTTCTTTTGCTGAAAAACTATGGAGAGAGATCCACAAAGTAGGAATCCCTAGTTCCCGCAGCTGCACAATGTCTTCGTCTCAGGTTAGCTCTGATACCATGTTAGATTTTTAACATTAAGCTAGCATTACATTAGGATCTTTAACTAAGAGAACAACAAGCACAACAATCAAAAAACAAGATACAGTGAACACAGTATTTTTCCTCGGGGAAACCATAAACCGAGAAAACCCTGCAACTTCCTCAAAGATAGAATTAACACCAAAAGTAAAAACCCAAAACAATAAGATGATCTCTCAACAACAGTAACCTCTTTCTTCCTTGCCCCAGTGTCTTTCTCTTCCTTAGTTATGTGCTATAACTGAGTGTGTGTGACTGTGTACTAAATAAAGAGGCTAGCTCCCTATTTATACTAATTCTTAACATGACTAAACCCTACTATGGCCAAACTCTCTATGAGAGTCTAATAAACCTAGTGCCTCGAAACTGCGGGGACTTTAACCCTTGATCAATAGGAGGGTTACCCACAATAACTTGACATGACTTGCTTACATTATAGATCCTCCCGATAGGAACATCGGGGAATGACATGACTCAAGTACATTACAAATACATCCCAAAATAAACATCGGGTTACAATACATAAGAAATACAAGTGAATACATTCCGAAGTTACATATACATCAACACTACCATTCCTATCAATATTTCTCATGATCCTGGCAAAGTTGAGAATGTCTACATTGGGGAGGATTGTTCCCTTGAGGAAGTCAAGGAGTATACCAAGCTATTTAAAGAGTTTCATGACATCTTTTCTTGTTCATACAAAGAAATTCTAGGTATCGAGCCTCGTAGTGTCAAACATGAAATTAATACCTATCCGAATGCGAAGCCTGTTCGACAATGTTTGCATGCGGTGAATCCTAGAAAAGCACCCGCTATTAAGGATGAGATAGAGAAGTTGTTAAAATCTAGTTTTATCTATACCATTCCCTTGATGGAGTGGGTTTCAAATCTTGTTACGGTGGATAAGAAGCATAGATCGATCTGTATATGCACTGATTTCCATGATTTAAATCGTGCTTGTCCTGAGGATAATTTTCCCACACCATTTATTGATCGGATTTTGGATGAGTGTGCAGGAAGCGAGGTATTCTTGTTTATGGACGGTTTTTCCAGATATAATCAGATTCATATAAAACCCGAGGATCAACATAAAACTACATTTATTTGTCCTTGGGGTACGTTTGTATATCGGAAGATGCCTTTCGGTCTTAAAAATGCTGAATCCACCTTTCAACGGGCTATGACCTTGATTTTTCATGATCTCAAAATAATTATCGAAGTGTATTTGGATGATTTTGCTGCTCATTCTTGTATGACAGTGCATCATCGATACCACTTGATATTAGTATTCGAAAGATACTGCCATTACCAGGTTAGGTTAAATCCTCATAAGTGCATCTTTTGCATAACCGTTGGTCACTTGCTAGGGTTCATTGTATCCAAGGAGGGTATAAGAGTCAATCCCTTAAAGGTTGAGGCAATACTTCAATTGTCTCCCCCACGTAATATTAGACATATTCAGTGTTTGCAAGGCATGACAAATTTCTTACGGAGATTCGTGGTTAACTTTGCCAATTTGACTAAAGGATTTATGCATATTTTAAAGAAGGACACTACTTTCTGCTGGGATGAGTGAGCCTAGGAGTCATTTTATGCTCTTAAGAAATCCTTAGCATCATCCCCCATATTTATTCCACCTGACTATAGCTATGATTTTTTATTTATGTGGCCGCATCCATGGAGACGGTTGGTATGGTTTTGGTTGAGGAGGATGAGGAGCTCCACGAGCATGTCATATATTATTTGAGCTAGAACCTTATTGATGTGGAAATCTATTATTCTCATGTAGAGAAACTTGCCTTGGCCACCGTTCATGCAGTTTAGAGATTGAGACATTACATCCTCCTTCTCTAGACCTTGGTGGTAGCTCATTTCAATCCATTTCAGTTCATCCTCACTAGAAGGATGATCAGGGGAAAATATAATAAGTGGATTGTCATTTTGAAAGAGTTTGATCTTGAGTTCATTTCGGAGAAATCAAAGAAATTGTTGATCTTTACGGAGGTCATTTCTGATTTTCTAAGTGTGGGAGAGGAGGAGGTTTATGAGGATACATTTGTCAATGAGCATATTTTCCTTATCTCAACTTTGGACCCATGGTATGGGGATATCATTATATATTTGCAAATGTTGAAGGCTCCTACTCACCTTTCGTGGGATGAGAGACGATGGTTACGTCATGTATCTAAGAACTACCTTATAGTGGATAACACTTTGTACTACCATGGGGTAGATTCCATTTTATACCATTGTTTAACCCATGATGAGGCTGAGGTTGTGCTCAATGATTTCCATGGAGGTGCATGTGGTGGTCATTTATCTAGGATTTTTACAGCCCAAAAAATCTTGAGAGTGGGATATTTTTGGCCGTCGATATTCAAATATTGTGTTAATGCGGTCAAGAAGTGTCACCCTTACCAGGTGTTTGCACGCAATATGCGCTTGCATCCTGCCCCCATCTGATTATCACCACCGATACCTTCACCAAGTGGGGGCTTGAATTTATGGATTGCAACCCAGCTTCGGCTAGGGGGCATCATCATATTATAGTGGTAGTTGATTATTTGATGAAATGGGTTGAGGCTATGCCCATAGTTAAATTCGATGGTGAGACAGCCGCATGTTTCGTATTCAACCAAATTATTACTCGGTTCGACATTCTGAAAGAGCTTGTCACTAATCATGGTAGGCACTTTTAGAATAAAATGATGGAAGAGTTGGATTCAAAGTTAGGGTATAAGCAAGAGAAATCCTCTTCTTATTACCCTTAGGCAAATGGACAGGTTGAAGTAGTGAATAAATCACTTAAGTCCATTCTCCAATGAACCATCATGCAAAGCAAGACAAATTGGCATATCATGTTATATCCTACTTTGTGGGCCTATAGGACCATGGTTAAGACTACCACCGATTTCTCTCCATATCAGCTCGTACATGGGGTGGAGTTTGTCTTGTTAGTTGAATGCAAAATCCCTTCGTTGAAACTAGTGATAGAGCTTTTACCAGACACTTCCGCATTGGAGGAACATTTGGTCCACCTAGAGTAGCTTGATGAGCAGCATCAGGATGCCTTAGTGGCTCTAGAAGTAAATAAGCATCATGTTAAGGTCCAATATGATAATTCTATCCATCCAAGGAGGTTTATTGAAGGTGATTTGGTCCTTTTGTGGGATCGAGCTAAAGAAACCTCGGGGGCAGGGAAGTTTAATCCCATGTGGCATGGTATTTACATAGTCAAACGTGTGTTAGAGAAGGGCATTTATGAGCTGGTGGATTATGAAGGGACAATCTTGGTGGAGCCTAGAAATGGGATCTATCTTAAGAAATAATATGCATGATCTTCATCCAGGGCTGATTATTGTATATTATTGTACACTTTTGTGCATAGTTAGGTTTTCTTGTGGTGATCAGATTTGTTGATTAGCTTTCATTTCTTATGGAATATGTCAATGGATTCTTCCTCTTACATAGGATTCACTGATGGTTCTAGATGCCACACTAAAAACTTAGCTTCTACTGCTTGGGTGATTTATACTCCTACGGGTCAGGTATTGTCTTCAGGAGGCGTATTTTTATGGCCTTCTTCGAACAATGTTGCTGAGTATAGTGCCATTATCAAGTTATTGCGGGATTCCATGTCACATGGTGTTCTCTCTCTTAAGGTATGTCTTGATTCCTAGTTAGTAGTTTCACAGCTTAATGGCTTGTATCATATTAGGGATCTGACATTATTACAAAGATTCTTACGTGTGAGATTGCTAGAATGACAATTTGAGAACATAACATACATACATGTTTCAAGAATTTTTAATCAAGTTGCTGACTCATATGCTAACTATGTGTTAGATTGGAATTTGTTTCATAGACCATAAACATATCACAAACATACATTTTTACACACATGTAAATACATAAAATCGATCATCATAAAAAAATTTCATTAAACATCCAAAATGTGACATCATAATACATAAGTGTCATAATACAAAAACGGGGCTTTCGAGCCACCATAATATAATACACGGTAGTACAAAAATGAAACACTCTCAGGTCTCTAAGCCTGTGGAGGAGGAGGGGGGTTATAATTGTGGTAGAAAACCATGGCTCTAGCTAGTCATTGGAATAACCGAACCCATGCTCATGGTACACCAACCACCTAATGTTGCATGGCCTTAGGAAAGTCCTTGACTTGCTCCATGGGTATTCTGTGCATCAAGCATACAAAGTTTGTGTGGATACTTTGGAGCATTTTCTCCGCATCCACACCAATGATGTCATATCATCTTCCCCTCCATCTATGATGAGGGAAATCATCAAGCCGCCATGGTCCAACATCTGCATACACATGACATATTGTCACTACATGTCGTCACACCAAAACATGTCTTTTGATTCAATATATCAAAAAACACAAAAAATATTTAATAATTCGAAAAACTTAAAAAGAGGGTTTGGGATTGGTTACCTATGTCACCATATGTTGCTCCTAGTGGTAGAGGCATGTTCGGATATCCCCAGAAATCTATTCCCACATAGGGCTAATCATTGATGGCAATAATATTCCACCGCCACCATGAAAAGAAGTCCGTTGTGTAGGGGTTAGCCACCCTACCTCCGCCCAGTATACACATAACATTTTTCCAACGTCGTTCGGCCAGATATCGAACTCTATGTGGAGGAATGTCCACTTTAGGGCTTAGCCCTAGTACACGCTCAAAGAAGAACGTGCTCAGTATGCTGCAGAAACCGAATTTTATCACCCTTCCCATCTTGCAGTCACTGAGTTGTTGCTTCATGTTACTAAACAACGCAACGCTATAGTCATATATTGTGGGTCTCATACACTCCACCGCATAGAACATTAATGGCCGCGAGGCCTGGTGGAGTGATGCTAGACCAACTATCCTGCCAAGTGCCAATAGTATGGCCTTTAGTCCCAATACTTGGATGGAGTTTGTCGAGATTTGACTCCCAACCTTTTCTGTGTCTAGAAAATAGTATACTGCAATGTACTCATCAATGGTAAGGCCACCTCTGAGTCCGCAAGAGCGTAGGTTCACCACCTCTCCCTGTCAGGATAATCCAGTAATAAAATATATGTCCTCTACCTCTATAGTGAGAGACATCCCATCGATATGAAAAAACTCTGAGTCTGGATCCCAGTAGTCTACTAGCATCTACAGGAGTCTTGGTTTGGCCCTCAGGCTGCCAAGACACCAAAAATTATAAATACCACATGCACAAAGAGCTTATTGATCCATTAAGTCACCTCGGACAGCGTCTTCTACATATCCATGTTCCCTCTCTCTCCATTCTAGAACCATCATGCACATAAAAATTTATTTTTGGTAATTATATACCTTAAAAAACCCTGTGCACAGCTGCATAAGCGATTGTTTGCAAAACAACTGCATATGTATGCGATTTTGGGAGGTTTTTCTGCGTATGGCTAGCCCTATATGTAGAAAAACCCCTGATATATGCGTGGGCCTAACCGACCATTTTAGACTAGCTTAAAAATTAAATTTGACCATGGAAATTTAAAAAAATTGCATGAAATAGAAAGAGGAGGACATGAGGAGTTACCTGGAAGAAACAGTGTCGAATTTTGCCAGACGAAGATCCCAGAATTCGTGTTGGAAGTTTTGAGCTCCAATGGGTAAAAATTTGAAATGATTTGGAATTTTTAAATTTTTTTACTATTTATAATAAATTTTTGAAATTATTTACCCACTTTCTATAGTTTTAGACCGTTTCTGACCATTTTGGACCGTTTTGGACTAATTTGATGATGTAGGAGTCCATTTCAAGCGTCGTTTCGATCGTGGCTTTGAGCCGTTCATGCCCATTTCAGGTATTATGTCTAAACTGGCATATAGGTTAGGTTTCACATCTGTTTTCACTTTGCATGACCGTATGACCATTTCATTATAACCTTAGGTATGAACCCATTCTATCTTGTCACGGAACCTCCTTGTTTCTTTTATAAGTGACATGATGTGAATGGTAGAGCTTGAGCATACATGGTTTCCCTAGTTAACTCTTGCTTTGCATGTGGTTCCCATGCCGAAATTTTTCCCTTAGGGTGTGGGAGTCCTTTGTATAGTATCGCCATGAATTTACGCAAGAGCCTCATACTCCTCTTGATCTTTTTGCTGGCGTTTCTCCCCAGGACTCCCTTATTTCAAGTTGTAATTACATTATCATGAGTTTTGCTTTCCTTATTGAGCCTTATACTGGATTTCCTGAATTTGATTATCATCTATATATCCCAAGCTTGTCTCATGTCTAGCCACGCAGAGCGAGCTTACATATCCTTTGCAGCTTGATTCCCCATTTTTTACCAGGAGGGGATTTTCCCCCGAGTGTCGTTATCCTACAGATGTGTCCTTGCATTGAGCATAGGTATGCTCCGTTGCTTGGAACTAGTTTGTTTTCCCCTTGACACTCGTCTCCTCCTAGTCTGTAATGATAAAGCACTTTTATTCTTTTTCAATCTTTTCAAAATATTTGAAAAATTCCAAAAGAATAAAAAAACCAAAAAGCTGGATAGGAAAAGTTGTTATCTTTGGAAGCAGTTGAGTCATGTCATCTTCGAATAGAGAATTGTATATCACATCTATTGGTTGGGTTAATAGTTTGAATTTAGGTGATGTACTCATTTCTCTGAGTTTATCTCCACCGACTGGTTAAGCTTTCAGTCCCTATGGAGCCTTTATTGATGCCTCCTATGTCGCAGAGATGTCCCAGTTTTGTATATTGAGTCTATGCTTCCTACATTCAGTCACCATCCTCCTTTATGCTCTTGTTAGAAGGAATTTGAAACCTGAGTTGGCCATTCCTCAGTTCTCTTGACTTTGCATGTCGGCCATTCCTGATACTGATACTGGTTTGTGCACATTGTGATCGAGTCCTTCCACATTATACATCTTTGATGAGTACCTCGTGTAGGATGATGAGGGATGCATTAATGCCCTCCTTCCAGTGGATTTCATTCCATCGACTTCAGATCATTTATTATGGGATAGGAATCTGGAGTCATTTTTGAGTGCCTTGAGACTTACAGTCATCAGTGGCAGGTTCTCTCGCCCTCGACATTTTTGGGAATACATCAATGTCCCCTGATCGATGGATCCTTTTAAATGTTTGACCTCAACACATTTATTCACACTTGTTAGTTTGCACTCTAGGACCTTGATTCCCATTTTCATTATCGGTGGGTGATCTCGCGTCTATTAAGGTTATACATCAATGACCAGTAATCAGACGATGGACTACTATGTTCGATCTCGACACCTCTATTCACATAGTAGAACATGTACTCAAAGCGGATTATGTAGAATACCTTCCAGATTGGTGGCATTCCATATATGCTACCTCCTTGATCATGCCAGTGTTCATGAGATTTCAACTCTCGTGACTTGATTCCAGTGTATGTCAGATATCTTCAGCCTTTATGGATAACTTGAACCATTATATATCTTCAGCTTTCATGGAGATCATGATCCTTTGTATATCTTCATCATGAAGGTTCTAATATATCTATATTATATGTGGTGATGACCACACATGTTATATTTTGTATCATGCCTGTTCATGGCCATTGTACTCTTATGTATCTGGGACTACTATATCTACTTGTAGTTATGTACAGAGTTTGATTATTGTATTATATTATTGGATGGCTAGTTCTTCCACCTATTTCTTCATCACTTCACTTCTGGGATGGACTTATAATGTATTTCAGCCATCGTATCACCCCTCTGACCTCAAACATCAGGGGGCATCTGTTACAGTTGATTTTACCGGACATGGTGGATCACACCTTTATGGCATTCTATGTCCCTCTATAGACTCTTTGGACCCCATGGACAATTTTTGTACCTTTGATGTTTTGAAGATCATCCCTAAAAACATGCATTATTTGCTATACGTGACTTTTAAACCCATTATCGCATATATACGTGGATATGACCTCAAACCCATGTACATCGGGATGTGTGCAAAAGGCCAAATAGTTTTGGAGTTTTCCTTGATGTGGAGCCGAGTCACTTCTCTCTTGGCCTTCCATATGCCTTGAGATCACTCAGATTTGACCTTCCATTACCCCATTGAAGCACTACATAAGGAACCCTTTGGATACATTGAAGGGAGAGGAATTGAAGAGCAAGAAAACTATAGTCCATTGTTGCCAGAGCTTAAAATTGAGTCTGCATCCCTTTGTCCCTTGGAGCACTTTGTGTTCTTCCCAAGCTTTCCTTTTCTTGTGAGCTTTCTATCGAGAGATGGACGATTGAAGTGGTGGAGGCCCGGGTGGAAGAATTAGTTTCTTCAGTTCATAGACGTGCCGATAGAGGTTTTTCACTATTGTAATATCTGATTTATATTAATAGAAATATCTTTTCCTATCCAATAATGTGTATTTAAATGAGTATTGAACCCATGGATGCTTTTAAATGCTTATATGTTATTGATTATATATGCTAGAGTAGGTCTAACACAATTATATAGCATGGTTGTCTTGTTTGTTGAATGTTGAGAGAGCAAATTGGTAATACAAGCAAGAGTGGAAAAGCTCAACAGAGATCTACATCAACATTCCGGAATAAGGTATGTTTCGAAATCCTTTACTGTTAGATGTTTGGTTTCTCTTGCATATGGGAAAGGATTGGTTTATGTAGTTACTCTATCTATTGTGGTACCCCAAGCCATAGTAATTTTTCTCCATAACACCCACAACCTGTGAATGAGGGATCATAACCAAATTGTGAATGCACTAGTACAAAATGAGGAATTAGCTACTACATGACTAAACATTCTAGTCACCATAGGTTTTTCAAGTGATTTACTACTAAATATGAGTAATTTTTATTGACCCAACTATAAACTACTAAAATTAATGACTAATTTAGTTACCAATTAACAAATATGACTAGATAATAAATGACAGAGTTAAAAATGACTAACATAAATGACTAATTTAGTCACAGCATAAAAAATGACTTACTAGAAGAATATGAATTAGTCATTTATGTTAGTCATTTTTAATTGTGTCATGGAAAATTGCAATTGTGACAATGAACTGTTACAATTTAGTAAATTTTGTAAATTGTCTACCTTCTATTAGTAATATTGGTGCCATGCAACTCGATCTTCAAAGATCCAACCAAGAAATTGAACGAATTTTCTCTTGACCATATTTATCCCTACTACACCATTGAATTAAATCGTTATGTGTGTGCCAAAGGAAAATTAGGTTCCTACAATTACGAATTAGGTACTAGAACTAGTACCATATCGATACCTAGAAGCATCATAACTAGTTGTTGATCATTCAATGTTAAATTCCCAAGTCTCATACTAAGGTGCTTTTATAACTTCAATATAAATATCATGATCTGTGGCCATCAAACTAGCTGAACCAGTTGACATATCTTCATTAGGCTCAGTTCCTTTAAATGTCGTAGCAGTTGATCCAATAATAATTGAACCAGCAGAAGCACCAAGAACAATATTTTAATGAATCAAAGACTCTATAATTAAACTGGGGTGATAACCCAGAACCAGTCTTAGATCCATATGCAGTAAATCTAGAGTCTCGATCCCATCTCGAAGTTTCAGGTAAATATTTCGATTCCTCGATCTTTTACAGTCCCGACCTCACAGAATATGATACATATAATGCAACGATGACCTCTCCTTCTCACTATAAAGTTAAACTTCCTTTACGCATTATTGGCGAGGTAAATTTTGCATTTGACGTCACCACCCACCCAATTCACAATGTGCACAACTAGAGACATCCAGTGAGTTCCCTACAACTCCAGATGTGTGGATGTGTTCCCTGGCATCAAGCCTCTTCTTTAAGTGCAATATTTTTTTCAACCTGTACATTCAAAATTCTATGCTCAATCCACATGAACTAGGTCCTCACCATGTTACATTAACAAATATCCCCATAACCATTTTGTTTGATCATTAAAATGTGTATTAAAAACTTATAATATATAACTATTTACAATATATAATTTTTATATTATTACAAACATATATTATAATATTACATAATACCATATTAAAAATAACAGAACATTATACCATTTAATTGCATGCACTACTAAATCCATTTAATTACCCTTCATTCCATCATTTCAACCTTAGAAGATCTATTATACACATATTTAAAAATTGTTATTATTTATTTTATATAGAATATTATAAAATATATTAAATTTAATAACCTATCATTTTTAATATCATATATTATGAAATATCTCTGAAAATTACCTATATCATGTATTATGAAATATCTTTGAAAATTATTGTAGATATAATTTTACAAATAGTAACATATACATGAGTATATGTTCAAATTTTGATTTGCTCAATCCCCATTTTTTTTAATAATAACCAATAAAAATTTCATAACCTCATGTGGCCACATTGAATTTAACTCATCTACAAACTTGGAGGTTTCTTAAGATGGTTTCTCAAGAACAACCCAAATTCATGTGGCCACTCTTATTCTCCCTCTCCCAAATTCATGCGGCCATGGCTAATTTTTGTTTTTAGATTTTTTGATGGGGATCGACAAGGGATATTTATTGTGTGCTCTGTGCCTTGTTGGAGGATGGAGTAGGCGTGGGCTACATGCAGGTTGGAAAAGAATATTTTTTCCTATGGCTTCGAAAATTGTTCGTTTTCTATATTTTTCCTACAATATAATGTCAAAATAAGGCTCTTCCTTAGCATGGAAGGAGGGAGTCGCTCGATTTCGATCGGCAATGTGGTGTATGGATGTCACAGTCTGGAGCTTCTGTTAGGATGGCTGGTGTTGGCATGGATACCTGTTCTTGCATAAGATTACTCCTATCCTTCATTGATTTCAATCTGTCACATTGTCTCTGCAGTTTTATCAGGGTTTGTTGAACACTGTATGTGTATAAGAAGCGAAGAATTTAAGTAGCATGGTGCTTCTAGGCTAGGAAAGGCCTAATCATAATCTTGGAATTCATATCTCTTTCAAAATGTCAGAAACTAAGGTTGATAATGAAGGGGGATATGCATCAACCGAGCTACCTGATGACAATGATTTTGTGGAAGTTGATACAACTGGGTGATATGGCCGGTATACATATATTCTGGGTAAAGGCGCCTTCAAGACTATCTATAGGGCCTTTGATGAAGTTGATGGAATAGAAGTGGCTTGGAACCAAGTGAAGATTGATGATCTTTTACAGGAATCCTGATGATTTGGAGAGACTGTATTCTGAAGTGCATTTGTTGAATACTATGAGGCATAAAAATATCATCAAATTTTACAATTCGTGGATTGATGATAAAAACAAGACTGTCAACATCATAACAGATATTTTCACATGAGGCACTTTGAGACAATATTGGAAGAAGCACAAGCATGTTGACATGAAGGATGTCAAGGGTTGGGCAAAGTAAGTTTTACAGGGTTTACACTATTTTCATAGTCACAATCCACCTATTATCCACATAGACATAAAATGTGATAACATCTTTGTTAATTGTAACCATGGTGAGGTCAAAATTGGGGATCTTGGCTTGGCTACTATAATGTGGCAAGCACATGTTCATAGTGTCATTGGGAGTCCAGAATTTATGGCTCCTGAACTTTATGAATTGGTTGACATCTATTCTTTTGGCATGTGTCTGTTGGAGATGGTGACCTTTGAGTATCCATACAACGAATGCAAAAATGCAGCTCAAATTTATAGAAAAGTGTCATCTGGTACAAAGCCTGCTGCCCTGAATAAAATAAAAGATCCATAAACAAGGGCATTCATTGAAAAATGTCCGGTTGCAGCACCCTAGATATTTCCAGCAAAGGAGCTTTTGTTGGATCCTTTCCTTCAATGTGATGGGTGTAAAGAGTCTACAGATCACGCCCAACCCTCAACCCCCCTCCCATCAATTGATAGACATCGAAAGAAAAAAAGGGAAGAAAATCGGATGGGAGCTTGCAGCTAAAGCAAGCAATGGAGCGATATTGGTCTCAACTGAAAAATAAGAATACCAAAAGAAATGGATCCTTGTGGTCTTGATGCACCAAGTCAAACTGCCATAATGATCAGTCACTCAAAGAGCTTCTAAAAGACCCTAAATTCCCCAAATTTGGAGCGAAATTTACAAAGATCAGTTAAAAAAACACGAGTAAGAGGCTTAACTAATTCCTAAATTTATATATTGCATTTGGCCCTTGGTTTCGAGCTGTACAAACCCTCTATCATATTGCATTTTGCCCTTCATTTCAAGAAGACTTTTTATCAAGGTCATAATCCAGGATGGTTAGTGTAAGCACTTGTAAATTTAATCCCTTCTAATACAATTCCCGCTTTCCATATTAATGGACAATTCTCCACCTCGATCAACTCTGGTTTTTACACATTTTCCATTTGAAGTGTCTTTCTTTTAAAAATACCTTCTATCTGTATTGTTGTGCCTTTCTGCCCTTATTCTCAAGTGTCACTGGAAAATTTACCATTTTTCATGCTTTTATCTTCCTTTGAAGTTCAAATTTTTTATCATGTTGCACAACTTAATGCAGTTGTGTCAGAGTTATTGTAGGAAATTGAGAAGGTAAAAGGTTCCAGATTTAACAAAAGATAGCTTGGTTTCATGCTTTCCTTTAAGCCATCTTGTGGCTAGCTTGGATGAACTTTGGATGTGCAGTAGATAGTTTGAGACTCTGAACAATAGATTTTAGAAAATTTTGGATACTGTACTCTTTTTCCTTTTCTTTCTCTTTGTAATTTTCTTTTTATATATTTTAATTAGCTTTTGTTTGTCTAGATGTCCCATTGTTTCTAAACATTTTAAACAAGATGATCTACACCTATTGACAACCATTTTGAGTGCCACAACTCACTTTGAACTTGTTCTATTTGTAGTGTCTAGATACAAATTATTTGTTCATGGGAGACTATGTTGACCGAGGGTACTATTCAGTTGAGAATGTTACTGTAAGTATGGCATTCTCTGATACCAATCAACTTATGCATTGTTTCCATTGTAGTGGTTATGCCTTATTTGTTTTTTAGATTATTTTAAAGACAAAGTCCTTTCATGGTAGCTCTTCTGTTTAATTTTGTACAAGCATAGCATTTTGCAAGTTTAAACTATTATTATGCAAGTTGCAACTTTCACACTCAATCCCAAAATAAATGCCATTTCACACTGCTCAAATATTGTGAGGACCAATCTTGGATTTAAGAAATACATTACCCTTTTTGAATTTTATGTACTGGAAATAACAACTAAGGTTAGCTTGATTATAGCATGTTGGATAGTAAGTTATAACCAATAGATTGCATGCTCAAAAGAGCGACGGTGGGATAATAGAATTATTCTAGATATTTAGGCATCATAGAATGTACAATCCAAGAGAGTTCATGATGTCCATATTTTCCTTGAGATCATCTCGAAGCTTATACAGGGATTGCAATTGCAAAGTGGTTGGAGCCAGAGAGGCACCCCTAAAATATATGCCTTTTCACACTAGTCAAATATATTGATGACCCAATTTTGGATTTAATATCTACATTACTTCTTTTCTGTACTAGAAGTTGAAATAATAGTTAAGGTTAGTTTGATTATAGCATGTTGGATTGTAAGTTAGTTATAACCAATAGAGTGCATACTCAAAGGAGTGGTGGTGGGATACTAGAATTATTCTAGATGTTTAGACAAATTTATTCTGTCCATCATATAGAATACTGTCTAGGAGAGTTTGGTGATGCCCATATTTACCTTGAGATCATCTCCAATATTTTTTATCACCTACATGGAATGCAATTGCAAAGTGGTTGGAGTGAGAGAGGTATCCATTTTTGGGTCGTAAGTTATAACCAATAGAGTGCATGCTCAAAAGAGTGGCGGTGGGATAATAGAATTATTCTAGATCTCTAGGAATCATAGAATGTATAGTCCAAGAGAGTTCGTGATGGTCGTATTTTCCTTGATATCTCTTGAATATTATATATGACCTATAGGGATCGCAATTGCAAAGTGGTTGGAACCAAAGAGGCACCCCTAAAATATATGACGTTTCACACTGGTCAAATATATTGAGGACCCAATTTTGGATTTAATATCTACATTACTTCTTTTTTGTACTGGAAGTGGAAACAATAGCTTAAGGTTAGTCTGATTATAGCTTGTTGGATAGTAAGTTATAACCAATAGAGTGAATACTCAAAGGAGCGGCGGTGGGATACTAGAATTATTCAAGATGTTTAGAAATAGATTTATTCTTTCTATCATATAGAATACTATCTAGAAGATTTTAGTGATGGCCATATTTACCTTGATATCATCTCCAAGCTTTTTTATCACCTACATGGAATACAATTGCAAAGTGATTGGAGTGAGAGAGGTATCCATTTTTGGTTTGTTGTTCTCTAGGGGCTTGGTTTTCTTCCCTTGTTGGACTAAATGATGTTGGTTTTATGCGTTTTGAAATATTTGGTTTTCAATTTATTGTATTCCCTGCTGTAGATTGTTGTTGAATCCCTTTGTCTTGTCACTCCCAAGGTAGAGATTAGTACTATGGTCATGGAGGATTTCTAGATTTAGTATTGTTTAAACAGATTTCTCTCCCCTTCGAGGCCGCTCAATTCAAAGTCTTTTTGCAGTGCATTTACTATCCATTATGGGTGAGATGAATTGTGTGTAACACATATAAATCAAAGTGAAAAAAAATTAAGGTCTATACTGTAAGAACAAGAAAAAAAGTAGACCATTAATATAATATGTATATGATGATGATATTAATAATAATAAAATGAACTAGCATAGATCCAACTTAATACCAAATCTTTTAAGCACCCAAAGGTTTTATGTCTCATTTCATTTTCGATCCCCTTTAGTGCTTAATAGATCCAAGGTTAAGATGGGTCTATGCTGGTTTATCTGCATTATTATTGGTTGCATGCCCTAAGGATTCCTCTAAACCAATATAGAATAGGCTCACACCAGTTGCAAACGCAGACATAATGCCACACCCATAGCGAGGATAGGATTTGCACACTTTGTTTCTTACATAATAGTTAGAAGCCAAGGAGCATTTTAGTTTTATGTCTAATTTATTATGAGATTAAAGGTGGTTACTAATTTTTTTAAAAGGTTTAGGAGGGCTCACATAGTTTCTTTGAGCAATCCAACCAGGGATGCCTGGCATTGTTTCGTGTGATGCCCACCAAGAGGCTCTGTAAAAGTCCATAAATTCAAAAAATAGCTCAGAGAGTCAGAGCCATTAAAAGGAAACAGTCTATCTCATTAGGAATATAACCCAGACCATAAAAAGGAAACATTAGTTCCTATCATCATAAATCACATCGAAAAACAAGGAAATAAAGACTAGATGAGGAATGGTTTGGGATATTTCCCCCTTGGTGATGATTCCCATCATCTCCATCTGCCACCAACACCAAGACTTCTTTAGCAACTTCAATTTTTTCTTTGAAATCTGGTCTGCCTATATGCTATGTTCCCTATAAACATGGATGATAGGTAAAATACATAATCTACCCATCAAGAGATTGATCTGATCAATAACTGGCTATAGGAATAAGTTATGCATTTCTAATTTTCTATTTTCCCAATCAATATTCAACTCAGAATCCCCAAAGACCTAGTGACTTGGAGACCTTCCAGCCCCTTCTCCAAAGCAATTCTGAGTAGAGGAGCCAGATCTTTCAACTCTGCCCAGTTGATTGAGTGCATTCCTAGACCAAGTTTGAAAGGGAAAGTGATAGCATCTGAGGTAAACAGAACACACTCAGCACCACATCTCACTGGGTTTTCTTGACTAGCACTGTCAAAGAAACCCCATGGACTAGTTTTATCAATATACAATAAATTAATAACCCTATTTTCCTTGGACATTTCTCTTTTGGAGACTTATTGACCTCATCATAAACATACTTAACTTTGCTAATTCATTTCTATGATTTTGGTTTAAAAAAAGACATTTATAAAAAAAATCAAATTTGTTTCAAATTTGGATACTAAATATAAAAATATGTTTTCATATTTTCGCAAATGTAGGCTAAGATAGACTGTCCTTTATTTTGGTAGAAATATGGTATTGTAGTGATTCTAGCCCAAGTGCTGTGCTCTTATAAAATTATCTGGGGGGTCCTTGACCCACTTTTCATGGTTTTGGTAGTTGTTAGAAAGGTGATTGTATATTGGAATTTTTCATAGATAAGATTCTAGGAGAAAAAACCAAAGCTATATTTTCTTGCAAAATGTTTTAGAACCAAAATTTATAAATAAAAATGAGGAGTTCTGATTGTCAACAGACTATTGAGTGGACCAAATTTCTTCGTCTAACCTGGAGTCTGTGTCTTCATATTTGAACGGTGTGTACTTCTATGCACTTTGATTGGGTTTCTTGGCTTGTTGTTCTTGGTCCTGTTCATGGGTTCTGTCGTTATCTAATTGCTTAAAATGGCTTACAAAATTCTTATACTAACTCAAGGGGATCTATCAACTTTGCCTCTCTAAAAATTTAGGTGTCCATGACGTTATGTTTTAGCAATTATTACACCATAAGCAACAAAGAGAAAACATTCATATGGATCATGCGATAATACAAGTGTAATAATTTGGTCACTACATATAAGAAATATCGGAAACAATGATAAATTGGACAAAATTAAAGGAAGGTATGAGTGAGGGAGAAGGCAAGGAGTATAGATTCAACATAACATAACCTGGCTCTAGGCCAGACCTACTTAGAGTTTGTAATAGATTCAACATAACTTACAAACATGATTGAATGTTTCACATTGATTTTCATATAAAATGTGTCAACTATAATGTTGGGCATGCTAGAGAATTGGATCAGGGATTTCATTTTGTCAAATATCCTCTTGCCATGCAAGAAGAGCTTGGGCTTATGTTGCCGAAGAAGGAAGAGAAAGGCAAATATTGGAAGTTGAAAGGAATTGCAAAATCAACACTAGTACGAAGGCAGATTCTCTACAAATCCTGGTTGCAAGAACTTTTTCTACTTACATTTATCTCAATTTTATTTCCATTGTAATGATATATATAGACATGCAAGTACAAGGATTAATCATTTTGGTCATCAAAATGATTTTTTACCTGTTTTCATATTGGTTAAGTGTTGGGAAATAGGGAAGACCCGGGTTTAATCCTTTTATGTCGCACCAACAAAAGACCCACATTGTTGGCCCTTTCGGCAACAGCCTGGGCGCAGGTTGCAGTCTCACCCGAAATAGCTATGGGGTGCTGCAGAATCAGGTTTCTGTAAGTAGAGAGGGATATTACTGTACCTTATCCTTTAATAAACTTATTAATCAATAATTACACAGCTTTATCATTCACTCATATACAACTTCGCAGATAGATAAACAACCATGACTTGCTTAACCCACTATAGGGAATTCACAGCGAAGCTTGTTATTAGCAGTTATCTAATTTATCAAATGTATACAGTTATTAATGCATAAAAGACAACAGAAAGAGAAACAACACAAGAAACCACAACACCAGATATAACGTGGTTCACCCCCAGTGTAGGGGCTACGTCCACAAAACTGTGTTTTATTCAACTTGCTACAAAACCATAGTTTGATCTGCGCACTCAGCTGTAGATCCCTTCAGTCCTTAAAAGCCACGCACACAGCAGCAGGCCTCTACGCACATAGCTGCAGATCTTTCCTTAATCTTCTTACAAAAACCCTCTGCGCACACAGCTGCAGAGGTCGTCCACGCACACAGCTGGGACTTAACCTTTCCTTACACAGTTAGCCTTAGCTTCGCCTTTCTTTATTTACAGCAAAAAGCCTAACTTTTCTTATTTACAAAGATTCCTATTTATACATCGCACTATTACAAAACCATGGCTTCAAACCATGGGCACCCAAAAACCCTAAACCCTAGATTTAAACCATGGGTTTATTACAAAAGGGGCTTTGACTTACCCCGACACCCCTAAGACTATTTTGACCCGTAACTCTGCTTACAAACTTTCTCAACAACCGTGAAGTTACCAAAACTAATGATCCTTAGAGTACGTGTCCCAACAGGCCCCTAAGACTCACCAGTGGCCCGTCCCGGGACACTTGGAGACGTCTCTGGTGGGAGAATATTCTGCGCAAGGGTCTGGAAGCGACTGGTGAGGTTGTGTAGTATGTCGTCAGCTACGTTCTCCTTTTCTACCAGCTCTTGTAACACTGAGGATGATTCTGTGGTAGCCCGTTCCTGGGCAAAAGTGTCGTAGGTCTTCAAAAGTTTGAGCTGGCTCTCTGCAATATTACTCAATTCCAATGCTTCATCAACCAGTGGCTGTAACATGTTCTCCAGCAGTGTTACCTTCATCCTGCAGGACTCAATTTCCTGTTGAAGTTGCTTGCTGCACTTCACTTTAGCCATCTTCTGCATAGGTGGCAGCGTCTTGATTTCTATTCTGACTGCATCTAATTTGGCCTGGCGCAACTTGATGGTTTCCTGGATCTTACCTACATCTGGATGGTCCTGTAGGTTCGCCCATGCTTCGATGCTATCTTCCATCAGTTTTGTGACGCTGGCCACATTATCTGATATCTTTGCTGCTGAAGCCTTGATGTCCCTATGGCGCTGTTCTCGGGCCTCTGGTGGAGTCTCGGGAGGGATGCGCAGTTGAAGTTCTACGATCTGGTGCTGGTGTTCTGTCTTCAACCTTTCAATCTCGTCGCGAGACTGCTGGTCATAGTCTCTCAGCTTAGCGATTCTCTGCTCTGGTTCCTCTTCTCCTTGTATGTCGGAGTCAGAAAGACTCCGCCATGCCTCGTCCAGTGCTCGCATTAGTGTAGTTGTTTTATCTTCAGCATCGTTCTTCTGTTGTGCTACTTCTTCTAGTCGTGCTGCGAATATTTTGTTTTGTTTGATGGTGTCTTCCAATTGGATTTGGGACAATTGATCTTGTGCATGGATCTCCTTTGTAATAGCGAGCTGGCAGAGGTGCAATTCTGACATGGACATATTTGTATAATCGATCCCTACGATCATACTCATCTGGGACCGGGAATCTACATCGGTCAGTATCAGAGCTGCGCTTGATACTTGGCATCGGTTATCTCTGGGTGGCCATTGCCTAATATCCTACTGCGTGGGTGCTATAGTGCTACTTGTCACAATACTGGTCGCTGACCTTGCTGCTAACTCTTTTAGCTCCGAAACCCTATTTGCTATACCTGTGATCCCAGCAAGATGCAGTTCCGCAAACTCAGACCATTTTTTAGTAAGCGTTCCCGTAGACTTTTCTAGAGCTTGCTCCAGCTCATCCAGTGTTATAGTGGCTTCTTCTTCAATATTTTTGTCCTTTGACGCTTTTGACTTTTTGTGGGACTGCGGCTTCTTTACCTCTGCTACTTCTGGTGACTTGTGCTTGGTTGATGGGTTAGGATCTGATATGGTCTTGATCGACTCCTCATCCTGTTCGTCCTGTCCGCTATCTTCGCCCTGGTCGTCGCCATCCGACTGCGAATCACTTAGGTCTTCGCTATATTCTAATGGGTTTTGCTGCTGCGCGTGACTGGTACCTGCGCTAATATTGGTAGCTAAGGGAACTGGAATAGAGGGTTTTTTTCCTATATATTTTAACTAGTCAGCCGGCCAGTGCTGAACTATACCCCTGATATCTGGTTCGGTAACTACATATGGTAATTTAAACCATTGATGTCGTGGATCTGCATGGGCTTGAATGAAAACATGATGTATATCGGCACTGAAGTTCGCGGCACCCTCATATTTAGAGAACAACTCATTGGTAAGTCGTGGTGTTCGCACAATCTCATAGTGGATACTCATGGCATAAAAGACGAACACAGTGTTCGTCATCTGCTGAGATACCTTATCTAAGAATATCCATAGGGAGGCGTACCTCGCTGTCCCCGGCATGCCTGGGTTTAATTCTACAAACTGAGCTTCGGTGGGTTCTTTCCACCCAACTAATGCAATAAGTATTAATAGCCATGAATAATGAAAAGGTCTACCTTTTTCCTGTGTGTCGAGGGCATCCTCCAGGATTTCCTTCACAAGATATGCGGCCCAGTTGTAAGTATACCCCTCAGCGCAGTTCATAGCAATCCGGATAACCGGAGCAGGTACTTCAGTTGGCCTGCATTTCCGTATGAGTATGCAGGCTAAGAGTTCAGCTGCAAAGCGAATGTGCTGTTCCTGAATCGCGGAAGTGTGATACCCCTGTTTCCCCTTTGTCAGGCCAAACCGCTCTTTCATAGTTTGCGCGAGCTTTTTATCCTCATGTTTTGACGGAAATTCAGTTCCTGGATCAGGTCCTGCCATTGGTAAACCTGTGATCTTATGGATGAGTGCGGCGTCAATAGGAATTTGCTGGTCCCCTATCCATAAATAGTCATCATGCACTAACGCTAGCAACTGTTTGGCCACTACAGTCACATGTATGCCGCGACCGAAATGTGGAATATCAAGCATCTTGAGTAGGCCAGCTTTGTCCAAGCGCGCATCGCATGGTTGTACTTCCAGTAGTGTCACATTATCATCTGGGTATTTGACGCGGTGCAAGTATTCTGCTGGCGCAAACTGTGGAAACTTGCCATGGTCATTTATGTCGTGATCGTTGTACTTAAGCCGATTGATATTCCCTGTCATGCTTCCGATCAACTGAAATCCTTGTGGCAGCGAGGGTGTGGTTAACGTGAATTGCTTTGTTCGACGGGGTAGCTCGGCGCATGGTCGAATAGGTTGTAGATACGGTGGCTGCGGTGGTGCAATGTTCTCCCTATCCCCGGCCGGGACCTGTGCTGAACTGGGGGGATCCATAGGATGATCTGCTGGCATTTTCCCTATTTTCCTATGCCGGTCTTGGTTTCGCTTGGAGCAAACTTCAGCTCTGGACTTTTTTCTGGAAGACTGTGTCTTCATCGGGCGTGGAGGTGCTGGGTGAGCTTCTTCACAGGGAGCAGATGTAGGTGGCCGATTAGAACAACTTATCAGACCCTCTTGCTCGAATTCTCTTACTAAATCGTCAAGCTCTCATTCTGTTGTCATGGGTTCACTCATAAATCTGAAAGAAATGCAGAATACAATTTTCCCTAACTTAGGCATTTTCTTATACACTCCATCAATCAAATCGGGCAGGACGGTGCATTGAAGGCACCAAATATGACGAAAATCTTGTCCAAGTGGTGCTCGATTTCCGATAATCTTCTTAGTACAGGCATTTAAGGCAATTAAGGCACTACCGCTGCCAATTTGGCTGCTTCCCAACGGTTGGATTTTAAGCCTCGCTGTGTTTTTGGTCTTCAGCAGAATCATGGTTTGAGCTTCGTGACAACAACCACCCTCGGCACAATATTGCCCTTCGACCCATCCTGGGAATGTCGGCGACAGGACGGTTAGGTTTGATGGACTGGCTTCTTGGTTCTGCCCCTTGGTTTGGTATTCAATGCCGTGTCGGAGCTCGGCCTCCATATACCAGTTTTTTGCTATAGGTTCCAAGGTGTGCACGAACTTATGCACCCACTCCTCACGAGGTATGTTTTCCCATGCAGCATAACATTGCCTCAAATGTTCCTGAGGGCTATTCTGCCCATTGAACTTACTTCGCACCTCTTGGAATTGGGTTATGAATCTGAGGCGTAGGAATTTCTGGGAGGCTCCCCAACTGGGAGTAGACTTTTTGTGATTGGTCCACCATGCTGCTGTAGCTCCTAATGCTGTCTCCAGAGTCTGCATTCTTTGTGACTGAGGTACTTGTTCTGAGAAATGTGCAATAAATTCTCCAGGGTCTATCAACCCAACATCTGTAGGCAACTCTCTGGGCTGTGCACTAAGGCATCTAAGAGACGTAGTGATTTGCGCGCACCTATGGCCATGTAGCTCATACAGTCAATTCTACCAATTCTCTAGACCATCATCTGAATCAGACATGCAGGAGCTATCACATTTCCAATCTATTATGCCATCGGCATCAGGCTCGACATAATCTTCTTCCTTGGCTGTAATGTTGTAGATGTGGTCTAGAGTATCCTGCTCCCCTTTGTCTCTGATTGGTTCTGTATATCGTTCTCCTTGGGATGGGTCGAGGGGTATGATAACTCGCAGACCATTTCCTTCAAAGGTCATCTGTCTCCTCTTAAGGTTGATGATTGCAGCATTTTCCATGGCCCACTCAATTCCCAACAGGGCTGGATAAGGGTTGTTGTCATCAATGATCTCAATAACTTCAAAATCTGCTAGAGTGCTTACCCCATCAATATCTATTGGAACACTAAGAAGTCTCCCTAGGGGCACAATCCTTTGCTGGTTAGCTAATCTCAGTTGTATAGGTGACCAAGCCAGGGAAGGTTTTCCCATTTGTCCCCAGGTCTGCTTGGGTAAGACATTAACTTCTGATCCAAGATCCAAAATGACATCAGTCATATCATATTCCCCTATCTGAACATTCAATCTCATTTCCCTCCCCGTTCTTCATACACGACTAACAGTTTTCTCCTGATCAACTCCTCTCTAAGGGTCTGTGACAGCAAGAACTTTTTGTAGCTCTTTTAAAGCATTTTGATTCCTCAAGAGTTTCATACAACTCTGTAAAAAGGAGGAGAGTGTACTTACTTTATCCATCGAAGCATCTTGCGGCTGCGAGGCCTGCTGAGGTTGCCGTGCAGGTACTGCTACTATGCGAGGGTCAACAATATCGCACTGGGCCTCCTTGACGGGTGCTTGGTCTTTCGCATTGTCAAGTGCTGGGACGTTCTCAGAGGCCTTACACACGCACACCTCGACAGGTTGTTTCTGCGTATTCTGAATGTGCATCGTAGCTCCACTCTGGGTGACCACATTGATGGCTGCGGCAGGTCTCTGCTCAACGAAAATCAACTGAATATTCTGGGTAGGGCCACTGTTGTTTTCCTGAATCTTTCCTCTGAGCTGGGGGCACTGTTCAATCACATGGTCTACTGCGCGGCAATACTGACAAGTTGTGGCGGGGTTCCGACAGTCGCGAGCAAAATGGCCAACTTGGTTACAATTGTAACACATAACTTGGCCTCTACCGGTCATACCACCACGGCCGCGACCTCCAAAGGCACCTCTTCCAGAGGCACCGCCACGGTAACCATAGCCGTCATTATTCTGGGATTCATTTTGCACTTGGTAGGTGTCAGAGATGCGCTCTCTCATGAGGTCATAGCTACGACACTCCTCTTCATTATGCCCTACTAACTTACAGAACTTGCAGTAGGGGTTCTTGGGAACTTGAACATATCTCTAAAGAAGAAGGAATTTCTCAGGGTGATGTTGGCCAGTGGTTCGACAAATCTCACAATATAGAACACCAAGATTGAATGGGTTTGGCGCACCCGTATTTAGGTAAATTCTGACCACGGGGCACTGGTCCCTATCGTGACCTTCTGTCCGACATTGCGTACACCAGACCTCCTCTCGACTGGTTTTAGCTTTCTTCATATCGTGAAGCTCCAGAGCCATTGCTGCTAGCTGCGCTTGGATTTGAGCAATACCGGAATCATCTCCGATGGGGGTGGTTTCTAGCTTCATTGCAATTTCCAGAGCCTCTTGCTGGTCAGCAACCTTCTGTTGCATGAGCGGAGTTCTGATATGTGGTAATAATGCTGCGATAAACCATTCCTTGTGTTGTACAGGACTAATGGTAAAACTGACTTGGTCTAGGAGAACTTTGAATCTCTGGTCAAAGTCCCACACGGATTCGCCCCGCCGCTGTTGAATCTCTTTTAGTTCAGTGATGCTCTGCGATTCTGATTTAGGATTCTTAAATTCTTTGGTTATGGCTGCCTTAATCTCATCTAAAGTAGGGTTCTGAGTATTGGAGAATTTCATGAACCAGGTCAAAGCCCGGTCCCGGAAAGAAGTAATGAGCTGCGCGGTTCTCACATCTAGGTCTGTAATATTCTTCGCGTTCCATACTGCTTCACATAAAAACCAGAACTGTTCGGGGTCTTCTGATCCCGTGCCTTTGAAGATGGGTAGCTTAATGTCATCAGCTAGGTGGGCCATGGCGGTTCTGGGAGGGGGATAGGATGTTGATGGGGAGGGATTTATGAGGACGGATTGGCCTGTGGCCAGAATACTTGGACTTCGTTGACTGTCAAACTGTGATGGAATTTCAGGGGTAACAAATCTTCGCTGCGTAGTGACCGGAGGTTTTCCGACCGAAGAGTTTTCTTCAGAGTCTGACTCTTCAAGATTTATAGGGGAAGACGCGGTAGCCTGACCTAAGGAATAGGAGTCAAAATCTCTTTTGTACGTTTTTCCACTTCGCAGCAAACCACTTTGCTCGTCGAAGGTATTATCACTTGCAAACATATGTTAGTACTACTAAGCTAGCAGTCTGATTCAAACAACAATATACCCTTTTCAGCCAATAGTATTTTAATCCTCAAGCTTAATGAATTCAAAAACTTACCACGGGGCCTTTGAAAAACTGCCATTCAGCTTCGCTGAAGGAGGTACTTGTGTCAATAGAAAACTCTGTCACGAAGGCGTCCAATGTTCGCGTCGTCCAGAAATCAACAGTACGGGATACCTCGTTGTTCACATGTTGCACAAGATTGACCCTTGTGGGGGTCCACGTGGGAACCCGTCGAGCTTGGAAGTTCGTCCTTCTCTGTGTTAACCTAGACAACCACTGGTGCAACTCTATGTGGATACTACCAAAGAAAATTTCATAAGCATCATAAAAAAACATACCTTTGTAAAAATTCACGTGCGCTACAACACGGATTTGTGTTCTCTTGTTGTGTGAATTTCAGATAAGTCTCAGCAAACCAATCACTGATTTCCGTCACAGAGGGCCTCCAGAACATAGCCCTCGAGGTACAACATAAACCCCTCTTGAGCAGATACTGAGTTCAACTGGCAACGGAACCAATTTGTTGGGTAATAGGGCAGACCCAGGTTTAATCCTTTTATGTTGCACCAACAAAAGACCCACAGTGTTGGCCCTTTCAGCAACATCTTGCGCACAGGTTGCAGTCTCACCCGAAACAGCTATGGGGTGCCGTAGAATCAGGTTTCTGCAAGCAGAGAGGGATATTACTGTACCTTAGCCTTTAATAAACTTATTAATCAATAATTACATAGCTTTATCATTCACTCATATACACCTTCGCAGATAGATAAACAACCGTGACTTGCTTAACCCACTACAGGGAATTCACAGCGAAGCTTGTTATTAGCAGTGATCTAATTTATCAAATGTATACAGTTATTAATGCATAAAAGACAACAGAAAGAGAAACAACACAAGAAACCACAACACCATATATAACGTGGTTCACCCCCAGTGTAGGGGCTACATCCACAAAACTGTGTTTTATTCAACTTGCTACAAAACCACAGTTTGATCTGCGCACTCAGCTGCAGATCCCTTCAGTCCTTAAAATCCGTGCACACAGCAGTAGGCCTCTGCACACACAGCTGCATATCTTTCCTTAATCTTCTTACAAAAACCCTCTGCGCACACAGCTGCAGAGGTTGTCCACGCACACAGCTGGGACTTAACCTTTCCTTACACAGTTATCCTTAGCTTCGCCTTTCTTTCTTTACAGCAAAAAGCCTAACTTTTCTTATTTACAAAGATGCCTATTTATACATCGCGCTATTACAAAACCATGGCTTCAAACCATGGGCACCCAAAAACCCTAAACCCTGGATTTAAACCATGGGTTTATTACAAAAGGGGCTTTGACTTACCCCGACACCCCTAAGACTATTTTGACCCGTAACTCCGCTTACAAACTTTCTCAACAACCGCGGAGTTACCAAAACTAATGATCCTTAGAGTACGCATCCCAACATTAAGAATCTAGTATCGTTAATGTCAGTTTACATTAAGTAATTGACATTCATCAACCACTGCTATCACAAGTTCAAAGGTAGATGAAGATCGGTTTTAAATATGAAGGGGCTAATATATCTCTTGAAATCATTTTTTTCAAGAGTTTGTCATTGTTACTAAATACTTGAAGACTCCAGGAAAAAGTTAAAGTTCTAAAATGATCCATAATAATAAAGTAGTTTTTAGGTATTTTAGAAAATATGGAATTTTTCATAGGTACTTGATTTTTGTAACATAGCTAGCATAACCTCTTGCAAAAACATTTTATCTCCTTGTAGGAAGACCTGGGAAGGTCTACAATATTTTTTGGACATTTTTCTTGACCTCCAAGTAGAGTTGCTCATGATAGTGACATTGATCAAATAACTCCTTCTGCCAAAGCACATCTTGGACATTTGTAGGATACTTTTCTATCTCTTTTCTCCGCATCTGAAGAAGCTATAGTTGAAGGCCTGCACTATTGTTCTGCAACTCCAGGTCTTGCAAGAGTCTAGGGTCTTGGGAACACAGTCTTCACAAACATTTGTATCAGCTGTAGGTGCATCTCTTGTAAGGAATCCAACTCTAGATCCTCAGCTAGTCAAGGCAGGAATAACTAGTCCTTGCCCATATGCAAAATTTGGGTTATCTGACAAAGAAAGCCTTATTAACCAGGAATCATTTAATAGATTTTCTTTTGAATCCACAGAGCTTGCTACTGCTTTGTCAATCCTTAGTTTATTATTTGATGGAACAACTTCCATTGGTGAGCAAAAACATGGTAAGTCACAAAAAGAGCATGAAATTACAGAATCTCAAAATGGCCATTTCCATAGACAAGTTGCTTTAAACCAAAATACATAGCGTTCACATTCCACAAAATCACAGGTTGATTTAGTCAAGTCACCCATTTTGATAGAGGCACAACAATAGTCCTCTGGATTCAATCAAAACAGTAGAGGACTGACAGACATGAATATGATCTCCATGACTCTAAGCATCAAGTTAATGGTGCCCTCTTAAATCAACAGTCTACCACTGTTACACCCAATTTGTATGCTACCACATCAGATGTTGGTATGTGTAATGGGGAATGGTCCAATGGGAAATATCATAGTCCACTTATTCCAAATATATGTACTCCTAATTTTGGCTTCAGTGGATATCCAATCAATCCAATGTTGTTACAACCCATGATGGCTAGTTATGTTGCACCTGGTACCTTGGCTCCCACATTTGACAATATTGTTGTAGCTGCTGGCATGGATCCAATATCAACTCCTGGTAGCCTTACTGAAGGCACATCTGGAGGAAACGTAGACCTACAAAAATTATATAGATTGAGTGGGAAAATGGGAGTTGGAATTCAGATTCCAATCATGGATCCATTAAGCATGCAACAATTGTAGAGAAATGTAGAATATGCTGCACAGATGGGCACAGGATTGAATGATCATTCTATGTCAAGGAATTACATGGGTGGCTCTTTTCTTGATTTTCTTTAATACCAAAGAACCTACTTGACTGATTTGCTTGCTCAACACCAGTCATAATATGGGATGGCGTATTTGGGAAAAAGTGGCAATGCTAGTCCAGGTTGCTATGCAAGTCCTTCCTGTGGCTTTCCCATGCCATATCCAGGTAGCCCAAATGGAAGTCCTATTCTTCTGGGTTCTCCTATGGCATCTACAACTTCACCTATTAGACATAATGAATGAAATTCTAGTTATTCCTCTACTTCAAAGAGTTCATCTGGGGGAGCATGGAAGTCCAAAAATTGGGGTGATATAGAGGAATGCTATGGCTCTTCTTTGATGGAAGAGTTTAAGAATAACAAAAACCAATATTTTGAATTATCAGATATTACTGGACATGTTTTTTGAGTTCAGGTATCTTCATTATCACTCCAGTCCATGATTTATATCTAGTTTATTTTATTAAGTGAAACTAATTTTGAAGTGTTTGGATATAGTGCTAATCAGATTGGAATCCGATTTATTCAACAAAAGCTTGAAACTGCAAGTCCCGAGGAGAAGAATATTATTTTTATGGAAATCTATCCTTAAGCATTCATTCTCATGACAGATGTTTTTGGGAATTATGTTATGTAGAAGTTATGTCCTGCTTGACTACACACCAGCCAGTAAATCATAATGGTAATATGCTTTTCTTTTATGTTTTAATTAGGTGGCTTCATAACAGGGACTTCAAATTGGTCATGTCTTATTTATTTTATTTATATATCAATCTAAACATGGTTTCTTGCCTTGATTCCAGGCCCTTACATGAAAACTAAAATTCTTGCTCCTATTCTGAAATGAAAGTGCCTCCTTTGTACACAAGTTGAAAAGTAGAGTACCCTCCTACATGATCAAGGCTTCTTTACTTAAAAAATATGCTCGAGTGTTGAATTCACAATAAACATGAGTAAAATAAATAGACCTAAAAGTGTCCTTTGACTCCTTCACTTGATTCATAATAGCGTTTAGACCCAGGTTTCCAATGTTGCACTATTAATTTGTCCAATCCCTCATGAGTTTTGAGTCACCAAAGACTTGGAAGTGCTCCAAACCTCTTTCCTCTACAGCTCTTAACAAAACCCATAGAGCATAAAGTTCTACCCTATTTTCTTTCCCAGAAGCATACTTTAAATGAAAATAATGATTTGAATCTAAGCAAAAGGACAGGCCTGACATCACATATACCTGGGACCCCTTTACTTGCAATGTTAGAAAATCCCCAAGGTTTTTCATTATCTATACCTGGCATCAATAAGATTCTGTTAGATTGCATTTTTGGGATGATCTTGTTGGTATCCATTTCCAATATGATCCTATGGGATACCTGGGCAGGGGTAAGGATCAAATCCCGGAAGACCATCTAGTCCTAGGGTCCACAAGATTCTATATATGAACATAAGAGGAAGTACCTATCACTCTGTTACTGCCTTTTCATGTTAGCCATTCTAGGAGACAATCAACCAAATACATCTTGTTCCATTTGGTTAAATCCACCAGAGCATGGGAAACCTCCTTCCAAACAGGCAAGGCCAATTTGTAGTTCACAGAAAATGGTCTACAAACTCAGTTCTAGTCTTACAAAGAATTCGATTATCAAGCCCTTCCTAATTTCTCTTCTAGCCATTATCCCATGTGAGAGGCTTGTTTGCTAAATCCAGTCACAAAATAATTTTATTTTTTAAAAGGCATGCCAATTTCCAATGGATCTCAATAACCAAACTCTTTCTGCCATGATACCCTCTTCAATTATGGCTGTATAACCTAGCTTGAGAGTGTAACCCCTGTACCAATGTTCTCTGTTCATTTGAGCTGATCTTCTTCTTCCGATAATTCTTCAAAATATTTACAAAGGAATTCCACTCACCAAAATCCTTTGAATATTTAAGGTTCCCGTAGACAACCAACCCTGTGACCAAGCATTCCTTTGCTCGTGAGATGCAGCCTCCCATAGAGGAAAAATACCAACTTCATGCAACTTTAACAATAAAGCCTTAGATAATTTAAAGTTACCTTTAGCCCCAATCTAGGGATCTTCTTCTATCTGAACCATTCTTTTATTACTAACTTGCCAAGATGTCCAATTTCCCACTAAAGGAAATTCCTTTTCCATCCCTTTCCAAACTATTGAATCCCCATGAGTATTTTTCCTCTCTAGCCTGAACCAATCTTCTATACACAACCCTTTTAAATATTTAGTTATCATCACTCTTATTCACAAGCCTTCAATACAAACTATTCTCCAAATGATTTTTGTTGCAAGTGCAATGCTAAAGAGATAACAAAATTTAAATCCCCCAAGCATTCTTAGGAAGGGCTATTCTAAACCGCTTTCCCTGAAGTATTCCTTATTTTATCCTCTTGCTAGTTCACAAAAAATTAAAACATTTATGTCTTATTTTGGCCAAAATGCCCTTTGGGATTTTTGCAAGGGTCATCCAATACACAGGAATGCTCTCCGGCACTGTCTTGACCAAGACTAATCTCCCACCATGAGACAACCATCTATTACACAAAACCGATATTCTAGCTTCTAGCTTGTTATAGATCCAAAGAAAGTGATCATAATGATAATATTTGGGTTTAATCCTAAATAAATACTTTACCTCTTCAGCCATATTAACACTATTATTGTAAAAATAAAATTTTCCCGAGTCTTCACATCATCAGCCAATTCATTAACTCGTAATACAGATTTGTTCATGTTAATTAACATTCCTGAAGCTTTATAATATATGTTCAACGTTTTTTTATTTTCTCTGATGTCATCTACAAACAGTAGATGGGAGATATAAAATGACTTTGAAATTCTTATCCCCTTCAAATCACCTTTCCTTTTTACATCCTTAATTAACATGCTCAAACCATCTTGCCACTTAGAGGAAAATAAAAGGGGACAATGGGCACCTTTTTCTTAAGTCTATCGATGCATTGAAAAACATAGATTGGAATCCATTCATCATCACAACAAAAGAAACTAAGTCCAGGTACCCCATGATCCAATTTAAAATCTACAGATTCATGCCCGGTTATAGTAGTAATCTAAGTAACAACTAATCCACTTTATCATTAGCATTGGCTAGATCAAACTTCAGGATTGTTGTTGATAGGATATGATAAGATCATTTTATTAATGTCTAATGAATGACCAATAAAGTAGGTCAAATTCATTGTTGGGTATAAAATGATGTCAATAGAAAGTGGGGGTACTAAAATGACATAGGTTGCATTTTATCAATGTTGTTTTCCTCCACTTGTTGTTTCTTTTGTCTTGTCCACATATTTCTATTCTGAGTATTGAGGATTTATGATGCCATCCTGGTTTGAGAAATAAGGACAATGGAGAAATGATCGATCTGAAAATTGAAACAAAGAACTTAGAAATTATTCTAAGGCCTAATCTGGAAATTCAAAGTGTCAAGACAAAGACACATACCTCTTTCAATGCTGGACTCTTTCTCCTTTGCTACTAGACTATTCCTCCCTTCTCTTCCTTAACTAGTGGACTGTCAAGAGTTAAACCCTTCGTTGCTATTATGGAAACTGCTGGACTGTCCCTTCACTGTTGTTATGGAAACTGTTGGACTGTCCCTTCACTACTGGATGGAATTCTCTCCTTCTTCACTGTTGAGATAAAAATGAGGTGAATGGAGGTGGTTTTGTGACTGTAAAATTATGTTAGGGATTATGGAGGAGGCCCCCACCTTTTCAGTCTATTTTTTTGGTTTTTTCCCAGCTGAGGGAAAAACAGATGCTCAAGCGGCACAGACCTACTCATTTACAGGATAGTGTCCCCCATGGGCGCCCCATGTCCTTCTTTTGTGGTATGGAATTCGTTTTTGGAACCATGTCTATAGTTCTTTAGGGGACATCCAATATGCTAGTGTAGGGACGCACACCCTATATGTACCTGTGCAACATAGATTTTATCTCATTTCTTACAATCATGAAAAATTTGGTTGTCACCCTGCAATACCAGCATTTAATTGGATTGATTTTGATTCAGGGAGACTGAGTTTGTGGATACAAGATTTCCAATTCCCATTTTTCTCAGGTCTAAAGCATTTAAGGCCAATCCTAATGCCTTGGGATGTACCAAAATATGATTACCATTGAATGGCAAGTTACATCTCAACACTCATAATTTCTATATGTCTTATGGCCCTGTTGCAGCTACAACAAATTCCAAAAATTGTAAAAAAAATTTAGGACCCTCCTTTGCTTTGGATTAGTTGATTTTCTTCTTTTGTTTTCTCAAAATCATTGAATTGATTTACCACTTGTTTTGATTCTCCCTCTGATGCTTGAAGAAATCTAATGTTTGATCAAACTTTATTGCTGCCTTTGGATGCATTTTTCAGCTCGTTCGAATCGGGAATTGGTTTGGTTAAAGCTTCCACCGTTGCCGCAGAATAGCGAGTCTTGACTTTGAAATTTCTCCTGATATGCTGGTTGAATCAGCTATTTTTTTTGGTTTGAATCAGAAAGACTTGTCATTTCTTTCCCCGCCATTGCGGATAAACATTCGGTTTTTGACTTCGATTGTTTCTCCTATTTCAATTGATTTTAATCGGCTTCCTTTTGGTTTTGTGTCGGAACTGTCATGAATTTTTCTTCCGCCGTTGCGGATGGAAAACCTCTTTCTCTCCTGATTATGGTTTGAGGTTTCGGACCCCGTAAATCCGTTTGGTATCCACTGTTGCGACTGCGATTCTATTTTCATTCCGATGTTAGAAATCCGATGCGCAGTTAGTTGTCACCTGGTTATCCCTGCCATTGCGGCTGGGTCTATGGTTTGGTTTTCTGACGTTGCGGACAGAAGTACCCTTTCATCTTCCGACCCAAATGTCTCCGATGTCCGATCTTCTAACTTTTTCCTGCCATGCATGTCTCCGTGGCTGGATCTACGCTTTGGCCGTCCGTCGTTGCGGAAGGACGATTGATTTCAGCTTCCGATCCAAAAGTGGTCCGCCATCCGATATGTATGACCCCGCGGAGGGCTTGGCATTTTAGCCTTCCACCGTTGCGGAAGAGAGCATACTTTCAACCTCCGATTTAGAAGCTTTTTGCCGTTTGACCTTTTGCTCACCCGTTGTGTTTGACTATATATACAGGGTCGAGGGGTTATTTTTTTTATTGTTATTTCCGACTGTCGAGCATTGTCATTATCGCACTGTCATTTTATTGAGCTATCAAAGGACCCCACTATCAGTGTACCTGCATCCAGGTGGCAACTGTGGAAGCCTGACCATCGTCGACCCACCATACTCACCGTATTGCTAGGTAGGCTCTTCATCGCTTTTTTCCCATTCCGTTTGAACTGTTGGTTGTTTTCTACGGAGGTTTGTGTCCCCGACCATTTTCCTCGTCCCGTTAAATTATACACCTATATAGGTGGATATTTTATCCAAGTTGGCCGTGGGAGGGTAGTTTAACCTTCAGAATAGCTTTGTTTTCCACCGCCGTATATTTTGCAACCCTGCGCATAGGGATTGAGGGGTTTTGGTGCAGACGACCGTTTGTTGTCTGCGCCAAACCACCCTGTGTGTTGATGATGGGTAGAAGTAGGTTTCTGCCACTTTTCTCTCTGAGGTTTGGGTTGTTTGCCCCATTTAGTGCTACCCGTACCTTTAAGCCACAGCTATTTTACCTTCGAGGTCCAGTGCAACCATTTTCGTGCTCAGTTTCAAACCTGGGCCAGGGAAGAGGGTGTACCGTGACACATAGTTCTTTATCTTAGTTTTTCACGGGGGGTTTTTCTTTGATCAAACGCACCTTAGAAACCCGCATAGTTACCACTGTCTTTCCCATGCAGCGAAACGACCATGGCATGCACAGAGAGCCGTGATTTGTTGCATATTAATGTAGATTTATTGCCTTTTGAATATGGTTGATAGAGTTGTTTAATATCATACAGCAATGGTAGATTGCTCATTTTACTGTATATAACTTGGTTTTCAGCATGCTAGATATAAACAAGGTCATTGAATAACACGCATTGTGTTTCAATAGCTCTATTAGTTAGGCCTTTTCAGCCTAGGTAAATGCATATACTTGCTTCATTGACTGATTACTGTCATGTTAAACATAGAAGAAATGGCACACTGCACATTGATGTATGCCAGTTTGTCACTCAGCCAAAAGGGCTTAATATTACAATTTTATGGCAGGAAGAGCTCACAATGTCAAAGAGACAGAAGAAGAAGGCCCCTGTGGTTGAAGAAGAACCAGAAGTAGAAGTGGTCACTAAAACTGAATACATTTATGAGGACACTAAGTGCATTTCTGGTATCGAACCTGAATACCAGTGGGGGGAAGTATATAGATTGATCACCCGTAGAGAAGTTCCTGACATGGGCTTAGAAGAAGAGTCCATATATGCCAACATAGAAAGATCTTCACTGATGAAGATCGCCACCAGACCAGAGTTTTTCCCGTGCTCTAAAGTAATTAGATGGATTCTACCCCGAGTAGATGTCACAACAATGATTCTGGAAAATGTTGAAAGATAGGGCTATGCTGCATACAGCCCTGGATATGTAGCTCTGGCTTACCACCTGCCAGAGGCCCAAGTATTTTTATCTGATGATTGGCTAAACAATATTAGAATGGATCTGGTGGAGACATTTAAAAAGATGATGTTGCAAGGAAAACATTACAGATACAGACCAACAGGTGATTACGATACAACTAGCTTAAGGGCTCCCTACAGGTTCATAGCTTTAATGTTGAATCGGATTTTTGGAAGAGCACATGGTAGGTTCTTCAAGTTGGAGTGGATAGCCATCATTTTTCATGTTGCAACCCAGGGGACAATTTTCAACTGGTCCAACCTTGTCTCAAACAGCCTTTCTTCTTGCTTGGCCTCAGCCTTGGGAGGAGAGTCCCAGAAGAGATCAGAATTCTATATGAGCTCCATACTGATAGACTACATATTATGCAACCAGCCTTTCCCTCATCTCAAGTGCATCTGGGAGAGGGAAAGAATGCATGTCTATGCTGCTTATAAACCATTATGGGCCCACAAATACCATAGCCATTACAGAGAAGTCTGTGAACACTTCCTTATGCCTCTATACACACTCATTTTCCTAAAGGAGTGTGATTGTATGTCGGAGGAGGCCCTGCAAGTAATAGAGGAGTATGCAGACTACTATTTGACTGAGAATGGCTTGTACTTCAGGATGTTTGGAGGTTCGAGAGCACCTTCCCTACTGCCCAAATACGCAACTGATTACATTATCCACAAGGAGGCAGTCAGACAAGTGTTCCTGGATGGAATAGGAAGCTTTCTGATCGAGCATAAGAAGACTGCTTATCCTCCTTTGCCCTTCATATTAGGAAGCTACAAGTTTACTAGAGTGAAATAGGCTAATGAATTTGTAGAAGAACAGGAAAGATTTCATTTTGGCGAAATGCCCTTCCGTAGAAATGATACTCATGGCAAAGTGGCTGAACACTGTAAAGAGCACAACGTGCATTTTGAGTATGCCCACCATTGGGATCGAGAGGAGTCCATCTTCCAAAATGTGGTAAACATGATAGCCTTGAGAAGAAGGTTTAAGAAGAAGATTACCACAAAAGGTGGGAAGGGAGATGAACAAGCCAAGGTTGATGAAGAGGCCAGAAAGAGAAATGAGGAAGCTCAGATATTGGCGCAAGAAGCTGCAGGGTGGCTACACATAGAAGAAGAAGAGAAAAGAAAGGCTGCTCAGGAAACAGCTGAGAAAGCAGAAGAAGCAGCTAGAAAGAAGAAGAAGAAAAGAAAAGGAATCTGGATGAGGAGCTTCAAAAGCAAGAAGCTAAAAGACTAAAGTTGACACAGACAGAGCAGTCAGCTTCTGAAATAGCTGCAGGTCAGACCCAAGACGTGGAGAACCCCGAGGTTCAGGACCCACAAGTACCTACTTCCAGCACACCCATGGTCCCCACACTGAAGCTGGTCCCCTTTGTGCAGAAAAAGGGAGAAGAAATCCCTGATTTTAACACTGTGTTTTATGACAGGGCTACAAAGAGGATAATAAAGAGAACAGAAAAGAGGGTTGAAACAGGAGATATGCCTAGTAAAATGATAACGGATACGGCTGTTATGTTGGGAACAGACCAAGATCCAAGATTCACCCTGAGAGCCGGGACTGCACTAATCCACGCCTCAGAAGATCACATGGACAAGCTAATAACTGACTTGGAGCATTCCAAGAAGTCCTCTGCTCAGTTGAAAGATACATTGAGGAGAGAGAGAGAAGAAAGCAATAGGATTAAGAGAAAATATGAAGATATGCAAAGGGAAATGAAGTCCTCAAGGGCTGAAGTACAGGCCCTCCAAGTAGAAAGACAGGTTATGGAAAATACACAGGAGGCTCTGGAGAAAGTGCAAAAAGAATGTCAAGAGCTGAAGATAGAGAAAGAATAGCTACAAGAGAATGTAGAAGAGCTAGAAGAGCAGCAAAAGATTATCTTGCAGGCCAATGAGATGCACTTCCAAGAACAGAGAGAGAAACATCACGAATAGATTTATACTCTGACCACTGCTCTGGAGGAAGCAAGAGAACAACAGGTTAACCTCCAACCATTCAAAGAGCATGTCTTGGCCCGAAAAGCCAAGATGTTGCAGTTACAGACTGCTGTTGAAGAGGAGAGATGTAGAGTGCTGCAGATCAATGGCCAATTGGAAGAGATCTTGGAAGTTGCATCTTACTTTGTGGACAGATCTCAGGATGTCCTCGAGGTCCTGACTGCAAGAATGGCAAGGTTGGAAAGCAATGAAGAAACTCCAGCAGAGCTGCCATCGAAAGATAAAAAAGCCCTCAAGCAGGATTATAACTTAATAGAATTTTCTATTAACACCGCAGAGGATTTCAAGAAAGCAGTCAAGAAGACGAAGGGAGCCTGCACGGAATTTTTCAAAAGAGTCCTTATCACATACAACCAGTGCCAGGTAGAGGCCGAGCAGAGTCTGGATGATTTCCCAGACCACAATTCATTTATGGAGATGTTGCAGAAAAGACATCAGGATGAAGAAGCAAGAATGCAACGCATTAAGGCCATTGATGACCAAGTTATGAGAAGCGAAGTAGGCCATTCAATAGTTAGTGTGCATCTTTTGGAAGACCAGCTTCGGTTGAGCGCTACCAGAGTGGAGGATATAAGGAACCAGGCTGAAAATTTTGAAATCAACATTCATTTTTTGGAACCCTGCGCATTTGAGGGCATTGCCTTTGAAGCTGTGAAATGGAAGAAGTTTCTAGATGCCCAAGTGGGACCCTCCTCGTAAAGGAGTGGTCACTTTTTACAATTTGTAACGATTTTGTAAATCTTTGAGGAAGAGTAAATTTTTGGGAGGCGAAGAGTTGGGAAGCCCAAAAGGTACTCTTGGGCAGCCCAACAGTTTCACCCTTTTTGTATAAATGTAATAGACTTAGAGGGAAACGGGGACTTTTTCCCAGTTAGACATGAAAAATCTATATTGTAAGAAGAACTATTTCTCTTTGCAATAAAGAAGTCTTGTTTGCCTGTTGGAGGAAGATTGGTGGCACTTTCAAATGTTATGCTGTGGATGGCTAAAAGATGAACTATTTTGTTTTTCAAGCTTTTTGTCCATTAACCGTGAGATTGTTCTAACTCTCAGAACCTATGTTCTTGTTTAAATGATTTCTGGTTTATTTTGTGGAATGACCACCATGAGTGATGTATGTTGTTCATAAAACAATTGGCTATCTTATTGTTGAAATATATTTAATCGTTCATGCATTGTGGAAAGAAATATCAGCTAATTGTAGTTTCTCTTTATGTTGCATGCACACTTTACATTACTCACAAATAAAGTTAAAGTTTGTTCCCCGGGGATAGATAGGTAGTTAGGCAGATAGTTAGTTTATTTCACTACTGCACATGTGATTTAGATGCTTGTGAGCCTAAGATGAGAGGTAAGAACCTGCGCATCACATTGTGACTGCCCCTTGCATCTTTATCACCTTGCATGGTTAATTAGGCATCTGCATATCATATTTAAGTCAAAAATACAAAAATATACATGGTGGACTGGGCCGCAACCGGTAAAACCTTTGTTTTGTTACTTTGACCTATGGTAGCCAGACCACAAACTGGACGGATTCCCTATACCAAATATTCAATGGGCTAGTTGGGAACGTTGACTGGGGAGAATCCCTTTCTGTTGTTGCCTGCAAATTTCCAGGCCTCAACAGGCCCATGTTTAATTTCTCCATGAAGTGGAATTCAAATAATGTGCAGTGCACATTATTTCATCTCTTTTCTTGTTTCCAAGACAACTTGTCATGCCAGGTGTGCTCGAAATTGTGGAGTAGTTCTTACATGTTATTCCAAGCTTATTTCAATAGAGTTATGAATTGTCAAGTATTTGTCTTTTAATTCAAAGGATTGGTGGAGAATAAATTTCTAGTTCGTTAGCAATGGGAAAAATGTATTTTCAACTGTGATTGAATTCCTAGCCTTCTGGGAAGAAAAGAAATGGAAATAGGATGCTAAATTGTCTCAGAAATAAAAGAAATTTCAGGCACTGAATGAATCACTATTTGCTGGTTGGAGCACTTGAGACCTCAAAGAGTTTGAAAGTCGCTTGGTGTTCAGCAACTTCATTGTAATTCAGCCTACTTTGTTCTTGTTGACCACACCCACATTGCACTGTACAACATGGGAAAATAATGTGGATAAAATGGTTATGAAGGATGACTGAAACTGCAAAATCACTAAATACGGACCTGGGATTTACATTTGGAAACCCTAGAAGGTTTAAATTAACTTCGTAGGCAAGTTTTAGGTCCTTACAAGCTTGTGATGTCCAACTGTGCAATTGCAATACTGGTAAGATGACTTGTTTATGCTAGGATTTTGATTCATTCGTGACTTGTGTAGGGCACAGGTTATTTTCACAAATAATTTCAGTTGTAGTTAACATGAAACATTCTTTAAATTACTAAGAGGTGATAAAGAATTGTCTACTCTAGTGTGGGTAAGCATGCACAAGCTAATTTCAGGAGCAGTTAAATAGAAATCTATCATCACCTCAGCATTTGTCCCGTGCTTCTCTCCTTTCCCACACTCTTTCCTGTTTCCAACAGCTTTGCTAATGGATTCCCTAGTTTTAATAATTCAAACAAATGCCATATCTGTTTCACTTGCTTAACAACAATAGTTATGTAATTTTTTCATCTGCAGTATTCACTTCCTCAACCTAAAGGTGGAAGGGATGCAGTGACCAAAAATCCATTTTGTAGTGACAAACTTTTGTACCCCAAAACCAAAAAATCAGTTTCAAATAGAGTAAGTTCGCATTGGTATAATGCAATCAGATTCAGCACTAGGAAGGCAGTTCCTTCATAAACTTATTTCCAACGTTTTTTTGAGCATGATATAAACATGATGAGCATTGAAGAGATTGGTTTCAGGATCCAGGAGAAAAGAGTTCCACTTCAAGCTCGAGTATGAGAAGCTGTAGCTGTAGTTATTTTCAGTGGAAAAAGAGTGTGGCATCAACAAGAGGAGATTCACAATCAATTGTTAATTTGACTCCTAACTGAAATGGTGTTGGTGAAGGAAATTCATTATAAAAATCTTCCAAGTAGTTAGAATTTGGTAATTAGCCGATACCGTGTAAGTTTAGGAAGATATGCAATAACATATGAACACTATCTAACTTGTCTAAAAGCACCAAAATAGTAAGATATAAGAAACAAAAGAGACAAGAGAGAGGAGACAAGATTTACATGGTAAAATCCCAAGGTGGGGAGACATCCATGGAAATAGACCTTCTATTCTTCTTGTAAACTCTCCAACTTACAACACTTGAGCTCTCCACACATGCATACATTACTCACTCATCCATTTGATCCTCCTCCACCTCTATTACATAAGGTAGAGGGACAGGAGAAAAAATCTTAGGACGGTATGTGGGATCAACTCACTTTATGACTTAGTGAGTTATTGAAGAATAAGAATCCCAATAGTCTAATTATGACTCATTCTATTTACAAATGCCTTATTATAATGACAGGCTGTACAACTATAAATGAGAACAATAGACTAACATTATCCACATTCGTACACTTCCATCTTGTTTTTTGATAATCAGAGTACAAGTGAATCATCAAAATTCCAAACACATTGAGTTTAGGATGCATTATGTTGGTTATCTCTGTGCTCATGGACAATTTGTGTCCGTCTTTGGTCCTTCCATAGATCTGTTTGTTGATATCTTCACAAGTATTTTCCAGATCCCACCTTCACCAATGTACAAACACGAATCCGTATAAGAAAGCTACATTAAGTGGGGAAACATGATGTATTGTAATGTATTTTCTCTGTGGTTTACTACTAAGATCATGGGCTTTGTTGAGATAATGTGGTACTCTTCACTTTAGTTCATGTATTAATCCATTGTACTAATTATATCTTTATGGAGCTTCATATAGGTAACTTAACTTACCCATTTATTGTATTCTCTATAGTTGACTATGTCATCCCAGTCACCCTCTTGAGGTTGGTGCCATAGCGCTAAAAGATATTTAAAATATAGAGACACACTCATCATTTCCATCGAATTCATTCAAGTGAATGATGAATTCTTCTCCTAAGGGCGTATTTAAACAATTTTTTGTACTCGTGGTATTTTTGCTCTATTTGTGTGGTTGATTATTCTTTGACGAAGATATGGTATGTGAACATCTTTCTTGTGATAAGGGCTGTCATAAATCTACTGGTTTGATGATTGGATAAGGATTTTTGTTGAAGAGATCACTATGGATAAAATATCTTCATATGATTTCATTAGTTGGTGACAGAAGCGTTGTCTCTAGACAACATGTTGAGGATCCCTGAAATACTGATCTCCTTTGGCAATATTTCTGCAGGGAATTTGGAAGATAGCAATCCATAAATAGATCATTTCAAATTTGGGTTCATATCATAAGGTGTTCTGTGGAAACCACT
>LPNX010633050.1:235140-294409 GCA_001517045.1 Pseudotsuga menziesii
TCTACCTCATAATTGATAATCATGTTCTCTCCTTATCTTTTGAGGTAGGACAAAATTGATTTTTAGTACTGGGTTTTTATTGCAGAAATATCTATTGCTTCAGTCAACAGTCTGGGAAGCTTGAACATCTTATGAAGGTATGAGATATGTAGGGTAAGATCATTAAGTTGTGTTAATCAAGCTACACCTATGATTGATATTCTGGAAAGTCAAGGAAATATTTGGCAGATTCAATGAATGAGCATATTTTAATTATAGTTTATATCCACTAAAAATGGCAATTCATGGTATGAGCTGTGTATTTTTAATAGGAGGAATGCGAAGATGAGGAGATTTCAGTTACTCTAGAATTTGGTCTTTATGGAAGGAATACTTTCTTGTTTCCTTAGCTAACCTTTTCAGTAGACTGGGTCAGGTTTGAGATACTCAAACATAACTTATCTTTTGACGAGGGTCATACTTTTCAGTGGATTTTATTTGGCATAGAATATTGAAAGAGCCAATCAAAGTGGCGACTTAGATATGTATTGCGGATGTTTTAATATTTTAATTGCATAGATGCAGTGTAGTGACATGGGTGCATTGTTCCAATATTCAATTGTGCTAAGTTGTTAACATACTTTCATGCTCCCTTGGCATGTGCACTTTCATTGTGGACACACAACATAACATAATGTGGACGAGCTAGCATGGATGGACAGGTTAACAATTCATCGAATGGAGGAGTCCAATGGCTACAGTGGATTGTCTTCCTTTTTTCCTTGTTTAAAATGAAGAGCTGTAATTGTGAGAAATGTAATTGCAAGTAAAATTCATGTATCATAAACATAATCCCGAGGAAAATATCATTTTTGAAGCATTTATAAATACGTTTTTCCTGGTTTTTGCTATAATAAAGGATGCATTGATGAGTTAAACTTATTATATGTTTTCTTGATATCTGATACATCCTTGTTCACATGTTATTTATCAGTGTTAGGAAATTTTTTAATTATAGTTTATATCCACTAAAAATGTAATTCATGGTATGAGCTGTGTATTTTTAATAGGAGGAATGCGAAGAAAGGAGATTTCAATTATTCCAGAATTTGCTCTTTATGGAAGGAATACTTTCTTGTTTCCTCATCTAACCTTTTCAGCAGACTAGGTCAGGTTTGAGATACTCAAACATAACTTATCTTTTGACGAGGGTCATACTTTTCGATGGAGCTTATCTGACATAGAATACTCAAAGATATTTTGGCTTTCGCAAGTGAGTAAAATTCTGGTCATTTTGTTGTCTTTAGGTACCAATTATTGGCATCTTTAGGTACCAATTATTGGCATCTTCATAACTTGTTCTTTTGTGTGTTCGTTGATATGAAGTTCCTCAACAAAATAAGTATATGTTTGAAATTTGAATGCCTCGACTTGGAATGGGATTTTCTTTTGCTAATATTTAATTCTGCTTTAAACAGCTTACTAATTTACAGACTTGCAGTAGACAAGAGGGAAAGTTTTGTTTTTGACTCTTTGTTTTTGATGCAATGATGGAATTGGGTTTTGAAATCCTTTCAAGAAGGACTCTTCTTTGGACAATGAGAATGATAGTGATGAAGAATGGGAAGAGGTACTCATCACTAAATCTCTTTGGTAAGAGTATTTGTAGTATTTTTATTTACTTTCTTACTTTGTTAAAAATTTCAAGAAGATCCTGGGGAAAGCCTTTCTGACTATGACAAGGATGATGAGGAACAAAAGAATGAGGTTTACACAGATAAGTTTAAATATGAGGAAGATGATGATAGTGATGGGTTTTTTGTACCTGATGGATATCTTTTTGATGATGAGGTAAATTCTACAGAAAAAAGTTGTTTGATGGGGTTCTTTATGGAGTACATAAAAAGCATTTGCTGTTATTTTGGTGTTTCCTGTTGCAATGTCCAAGTTTTATTTGGGGTAATTGAAGGTTCATCCCCTTGTTTTACTGTTTCTTGTTGCAATGTCCTAGTTTTGTTGGGTGTAATTGAAGGTTCATTCCCTTGTATTATTGCTGGAATTTACCTCAAAAGTAGGGTTATTATAGAAGTATATAAGTTGAAATCAATCATTTAATTACTTAGGGGATGTATATAGTTGAAGATATTTATTGGCTCTAATGACTATTAGTAATCTGTTGAACTACGCATCTAATGGAGTTACAGGAAGGGATCCTGACGAAGCAATTGCTATAAATGGTTGTTATATTAACCTTTTTTATTATTATCTTCTACAACCTCTGTATGGGATATAACCTCTTCCTCTTTTACCACACTTACATCATTTCCCTCTCCTTCTAAACTTTCTTTAAAATCTATAGAAATCTTAATGTTGTTCTCCTTTTACTTACAACCTCAATGGGGTTGCTTCTTCCTTCCCCTAATACACACATTCATAAACAAGAAAAGTGTTCATTAAACTCTTGTCCTCATGGGTATTTCCTCCAGGGAATCTACATACTTGGATGCACAATAGATGATTGCTGCATTATCATCCTTTTCCAACTCTAGTAGAACATCAAATACATACTACTCATCATTTTCTCTCAGCTCCCTTGCATGGGTACTTAGATTCACCTCCTCTTCATTGAAGGTTTCCTCAATATCTTCTCTTTTGACACATCAATGTTGTAATATGTAGAACATTCAATGTACATAGATCCAACTTTAGGATATTCATCAAACACTTTAAAATGCATTTAAGATGTATTTTGATGATGATGATCCACTTGATGGGCAACCTATAATTTTTTTATATTTTGTGTATTCAATTGGACCTCCTATGCATAATCTTATTTATGTAAAATGTATTAATGACACTGAATGATAAAACTACATTTCATGGTATTATATGTATAATTTATATTCATTTTTTTTGTATTTTTAATATAGTACTATGTTATAGTTCTAAAAAAAACTATCTCTTTTTATCCGTATTTTATTTATGTGATTGTTATATTTTTAAATATATATAAGTTTATGAGTGTTCCTTAAAATGTTTAAAGCACATGCTTCTCTTTATTTCATTATTTCAATAAGCTAAAATACATGTTTATCTTTATTTCATTGTTTCAAAAATTTACACAATACAATGAAAAAACATTACAATTTTTCTTGTGCTAATTTTATTTATTTCATTGTTTCAATAATTTACACAATACAATGAAAAGCATTACATTTTTTCTTATGCTAATTTTAGTTACAGGGAAATTGTACGTAGCTCTCAGGAATTAGTTTATCATAAATACTAGTTACTGGTAAGTTGTAATAGTAATAATTATGTAGTTTGTAGATTGCTATCTATCATAAATTTGTTTGAATATCATCATTGTCAAGCAATAAAAACTTTTTAAAGGGTGCTAGCTCAATGGTAGAGCACTTGCCTAATTATAGGCAGGAGGTTGGTGGTTCAATTCCTCTATGCCCTATCATAAATTTGTGACTACAAAAACGACTAAATTCGCATATATACAACTATTAGTAGCTAATTTCCCGTATCTTAGTCGTATTTAATTTAGTCATTAATATGTTAACATCTAGTAGTTTATTTAGTCGTATATTTGGCCATTAATTGTTGCAATCAGTGACTAAATCAATGACTAAATCATTGACTATCAATGAATAAATCATTGACTAAATCAATGACTACTAAGTCAAGCTATTAATGACTAGTGAAATATGACTAACTATAAGATAGTGTAAATTAGCTACTATTAGTCACTGACTAAAACATAGTTGTTCATAGCCTGATTTTAGTCATTAATTTCTCATTTTGTACTAGTGATGTATTTCAGGTGAAGGATCATATACGGGAGTAGGATCTTCCTCCCCAACCTCGTGAGGTGGAGATGACATCTCTGGAATCTCATCCTCATGATCTCCCATAGTGTGTGAATCAAAGTGAGAAGTAGTCCGCCCAGACTGACTGTTTCTCTCTCCCAAAGGAGGAGGAGATGTGGAAGGTGGAATTCCTGCCAAACGACAAGAACGGCGAAGCGCCGCCCCCGAATCCACAATGACAAAAAATGAAAAGACTCGATCTAATTATGCAAACCCTAGGCAAACTAGAGTGCACAGAGCATACACCTATAAAATGTAAATCCAAATCACAAACAAACAAGGGTAGGATATGTGATCTCTCGAATGAAATAGGTATGTATCTCCTAGGAGAGGCTTGAGAATCCCATACACAATAAGCGGAGGTTCGTAACCAATTATAGTGGCCCTCAGCTTCAACGCATATAGCGACTATGTTGTCTGACCCCTACCTGGCCAAGACACCTGCAGAATAACCTCTACAAAGTACCCCCTCGATAACCTAGGTAATAAAACTAAGGTCACCTCAATATAATCAATGCTCAGGTGGATAGTCGCAGTAGGGATTGACCGTATGGGCAGGGTAGAAAAGCCCGAAACTCTCGAAAGAGCCCCCAAATATGAATACAATCCTGGAAATATCTTCGGTGCTACTCAGTTACAACCAAGGGTCATCCTAATCATAACCACTCACACTTCCTCGTGCTTAACTCCCTTGTAAGAGGAGGATCCTGAGAACACTAATTATATAAAGAAATTTCACACTCTCACCTAGACAGACACATAAATGTTTTTTTTAGTGGTCTTGGATAATTTACTTATAATGAACTATTCCAAGACCCTAAAACCTAGTCTTGTTGGTGCACCCTATAAAAGAAAAGAGTGTAATTGATTTTATTATGCATTGATTTTAATTGGCTTATTACTCAAAAGGCAAATGGTCATGCAACTAATGATGGTATGATGCAACAAGAAATAAAATGCACACCTAACAATCAATGCAAATGCACCGTGTCAAATGAAGAACAGGGTATGCTACTACGTGAAGTACAAAATTTTTCTTCAAATGAATATGCAATAATTCCTATATGAAAATTTGACTAATACTCTCTAAGCAAACCTAATGCAAATACCATGCAAATGCAAAATGAAAACAATTCATAATGACGCAAAAAGAAAATGTTTTTTGTATTTTTTGAATTAAATAAGATAAAAAGTAAAAGTATGACTCTACCACCCTCAAACTCTGCAAGCACTATCAGACAACACCCAAGCGAAGCACCAAGGTAAAAGAGACCTGATGCACTAATCCCAAAACAAACAAAAAATAGAAAATGAATGACAACAACATTTTCAAAAATTTAAACTAACAAGCATCTCTAGTTAGAAACAGGGGTGTATACAGACTCCAGAAGCATCCAAGAAGACTCAAAAATAATCTAAAATCACCCGTTAACACTTAATATTCCTCAAAAAGGAAAAAATCAGGGCATATGTGACTGTTCTCAGTAAATCCGTGTATATACATGGCTAAACTAGGAAAACCTGCGTGTACAGGAGACTGTGAAAGAAAAACCCGCATATAGGAAGAGAAAGAGATAAAAAGAAGGCAAATAGACAAGCTGATACAAAATTTACTCCTGTAAGACACTACTGGGAAAACATGCCCCGAGACCCGACTAAAAAACAGAGAAATCAGAGAAATTCAAGAACATTGAATGACGACAAAACCCCCAAAGGAAATGACTAGGAAGTCCCTAGTATGGTTGCCAATTCTATTACAGAGAAAACTTCCTATGGCTTGGGGTATACCACAACAGACAGAGAAACTGCAGAATTTAATCCCTTCCCAGTATGAAAGAGAAATAAAACATATAACACTAAAGGATCTCGGAACATACCTTATTCCGAACGGTTGATGTAGATCCCCATTGAGCTTTTTCCAATCCCACTTCTATTAACAATTTTCTCTCTCAACAACAGCAAACAAGACAAGCATGATATATAATGGTGTTAGACCTACTCTACTAGATATAATCAATACTGTATAAGTAATTAAAAGCATCCATGGATTCCATATTCATTTAAATGCACATCATTGGACAGGAAAAGATATTTCTATTAATATAAATTAGAGATTACATGAATGACAACCTCTGTTGACACATTTGCTAACTGAAGAAACTGATTCCTCCACCTGGGCCTCCACCACCTCAATCCTCCATCTCTCGATAGAAAGCTCACAAGCAAAGGAAAGCTTGGGAAGAACACCAAGTGCTTCAAGGGATAAAGGGATGCAGACTCAAGTATAAGCAAGCTACAGAAACAATGGAATATAGTTTTCTTGCTCTTCAATTCTCTCTCTTCAATATATCCAAAGGGTTCCTTATATAGCGCTTCACTGGGGTAATGGAAGGTCAAATATGAGTGATCTCGAGGCATATGGAAGGCCAGGAGACAAATGACTCAGATCCACATCAAGGAAAACTCCAAAAATATTTGGCCTTTTGCACACATCCCAATGTACATGGGTTTAAGGGTTATATCCGTGTATAGCAAATAATGAGTGTTTTTAGGGATGATTTGGGAAACATCAAAGGTACAAAAATGGTCCATGGGATCCAAAGGGTCTGCAGACAGGGAAGGCCATAAATGTGTGATCTACTAGGTGTGGTAAAATCAACTGTAACATGAAGAACATCATTAACTTTATCTTTCAGCTGAACAAGTTTTTCAGCTAAAATTTAGTTGTATGTTTTTTGCCGAAAACATACATTAGTTCACCCGAAAGGTGTTGGAATATGGATTCTGATAATCGATTATCACCAAATAGACACCCAGGTTCATGATTTCACCCTCCTAGGCATCAAATAATGAATGATACAGATAAAGAACTAGAAGAATATTGTACATATATGATCATTGATTCAAAATATGCAAAACATCCTCCCTACAAGAAAATAAGAACCCCAACCACCCCTCCAATAGTAAATGAATAACAAGGTTGTATCCCATGACAAGAAACCACTAAGATTGTGACAAGTCATATAATGAGGCCAAATATTCCCTATGCCCCAAAAACATTCCTTATGGAATATAGTTGTATTATGTAACATGATCCTTGAATATATTTATGTAGTTTGTTATTTTATCTTAGAATGGAATGCATACATTATTACAAATAACAACATAATGATCAATGAAGAATATCATTAAAAAGATTGATTATCATATTTAATGAAGTGATAGAAGTGAAGTATTTTTTTAAAGTTTTCTCGAAGGTGGAAAAATATTTTACAACTCTAGCTTTCCAATTTACAAGATTCATTTTAAACAAGCATGCAAATGCATCACTATATTCTAGGAAAATCATGTCATATATATTAATACACAAGTAATATGTAATAGAAAAACTTTACACTTTCCAGATGTCTCTTGGTCCTAGTTCATTAGATTTTTCCTTATGTTTGAGGAGGATGAGCTCTCGTCAAATCAAAAGCAATTTAAATTCTTAATCTAAGACTAAACTTAGGGGTTTCAACCCATGAATAACATCCACAAAATACCCAGTCTCCTTATCTTGTCATCACCTAGGTTATCAAAGGAAGGTTCATGTGGTATTTGTAAAGCATAGCCTTTAGCACCATATATGTGATATTATATTTAGGTTGATTATAACCTTATGCCTAGGAGGAAGAAATCAAGAACTTTTACATTTGAGGTTACGTGAGATCTTTGTGATAATCATAATCTAATTTTAAAGCCACAACATATCCAAAGAATAACTTGATATATGAGATGCCCATGTTCGTGATATAAGGGAACCCCTTTGTCCGAGTTTCTCACTTCAACTCTTAGTGGATTCCATTTCATTCCCTCAAAACTTTTGATATTGCATAGGAATATGGAGTTTTTAAGTTCTAGTCACATTCCTTCTAAAATACAGTTTGGTTGTTCCTTCTACCACACAGTTTGATTGTATATCACAATCGTTACAATTTTTGTTATTGTACAGAGTGCAAGAAATTTTGAAGCTGTAATCACTTTCCTTCAGCAAGATGGCTTGGTTTGATTCTATAACACATCTTGAGTATGTTTATATGGTTTTTTATTTAATCATTCCCATATATTAACACAAATAACAACATATTGTTCAATAAAGAATATCCATCACATATATTGAAAGTGAGGTAAGTAAAGTAATCATACAATTGCAGGACCTCTTTTGTATATGATTGCTTAAATGTACAAAGGTTTAAATACCCTAACTCCTTTCATATTTGAGCCTATGATCTTCTAGGAGGAAACGCATATTCTCAATCTTTAGTCCCACTTGTAAATCTTTTTCCTATGAAAAAGACATATTTTCTATTCAAGGAGAACTCAAAATACAATCATAAAATGCCAAACCATATTCTTTCAACAAGTTTATATGTTAAAAATATATGAGGTACATCATTGTTGCAATTATATGTTAAAAATATAAATAGTGGCGGTTCAAATAATAAATATATGGTTAAAAAAAATTGTACCTATTGCTATATAGTTGGTTGAAGGTAGCTATCTTTATTGAGCTAAAATGGGGTTATGGTCGGTTATTGTTTAAACATTGTCATATATATATAATTTTGTTGATAAATAATAATAATAATAATCTATTTTTAAGGTCACCGCCAAGCGAGACACCAAATTGGTGTATGAGACCCCCTTGTTTGTGGGACAAGGGTCCCCCCTCTGCGCAATGATTTAACTGCTAAAGTCTATAGATGTGTACATACACTACCCCCCTCTGGATTTGAACCTGTGACCTCCTAAGAGGAAACACATGCTCTTAACCATTAGGCCCACTTATTTGTTCAATGTTTTGATATTTTGATATACATTTTTTTTCTTTTAAATTGAGAGAGGGTGATGTGGATGTTTTGTTTTAGAATTAGGGCTACCCATGGGCTAGTGTGCCAACAATTCACAAGTTTGCATCTAGTAAGAAACTTATGACTTAGCAAAGGCCAAGATGTCTTGAAGCACACTTAAGGGGACACATATCCTATGGGACTTCTACCCGTCTAATATTATCACAATGGGAATGGATGGGGAGAGTGTGAAGCTTATGCCCTTAGAATTTGAGCTATTACCCTTTGACAAAATTTTGGCCTTAACTATAACTTTTATTGTCTAATCTTAAAATTGTCAAGAGTGGGTGATGTGAATGTTACCCATGTTACAGCATCCCTTTAATTTCATTACTCAAACCACCCTAGATCCATTTTAAATCCTGATCTATTAAGCATCTAGAGGGATCCAACTCCTTGAGGTGTAAATTATTTCTAGATGTGTAACAAATTTAAGATAAAAAAAATGTAATTTATTTTTATTGAGCGACATGCTATATTTTATATTTATATTTTTTTTTTTTTTTTGAACTCTACAACATCTCCCCCATACTAGAGTATAGAGCACCTCACTACTCTTGGTGNCAAAAAAAATATAATAAAAATACTTAAAATAAAGAAAACAAATATAAATCTATCTAATTTCCGAGAGGTTTATGGGTGACTTATCCTAAAATTAAGCGAGTTACCTAATAACTTAAGCCTAATGTTACAAATTTCAAATCATTCTTATACAATGAGGTCTTATGTTTAATATTATATAAAGAGAAAACAGATCCTATGACAATATATCTTTCGCAACAAAAGCAAGCTGAAGGGTTCTCTATTTTCGGCAGGGTTCGCTATTTTCCGCAGGGAAACGACAATTTGGGAGCAGTCTGAGACAATTGTAAGCCTATTGTAATTTTAGACATGCTTATTAACCTGAATTAGATTATAATATATTAAGCAAACTTAAAGGTTCGCTATTTTCGGCAGGGTTCGGTATTTTCTGCAGGGAAACGACAATTTGGAAGCAGTCTGAGACAATTGTAAGCCTATTGTAACAATTGTAAGACTATTGTAATTTTAGACATGCTTATTAATCTGATTTAGATTATAATATATTATATTAGTTTTTTGCACAGGTGGACCAATTTTTTATGCTTCTTGTCTTTTGCAGAAGTGGACGTTACACAAAATTACTATTTTTGGTTCACCAAGCACAAACATCTTTACATAGAAGAATTTTCTTCCCTTGAATAAGATTTAAATGGAAATGAGTCATAGTAAGGTTATAGATTTGGAACAAGGATGGAATCGTATAAACAATGGTATTGCAAAGTTAAAGAACATCTTGGAAGGAGGGTCAGAAACAAGAATCGAAGCAGATCATTATTCATTGCTTTATTCGTATCCTTTACAAAGAATCTCTATACCTCTGTAGTTTATTCTTTGTTATAATCTCAATATTTTAATCTTTTAAATTTTTAGAATGAGCCTTAACTTTTATTATAGAACTGTCTACGATATGTGTACACAGATCTATCCATATGACTACTCACAACAACTGTATGATAGATACAGATCGGCTTTGGAGGAATACATTGAGTCATCGGTAAGTGAGTTTTATATCTGTGCTTTTCTTAATCTGACTTTACTATCAATATTCAGTTTGGTTATTCTTCTTGCTTCTTTACATTCCAGACATATTGATAATTGAGGATAATTTGGTTATTATTCTTGCTTCTTTACACGTCAGGTTTCGATTATTATGATCATTAGTTGCTTCTTTACACGTCAGATTTCGATTATTATGGTCATTGTACTGAATCTCTGTTTTCGATATACTTTAAGTGGTTCCCATGTTATTCAGTCAAATTTTGTCCAACTTCACTGATAACAAATGTCAAAGAAATCAGAAGTCATATTACTATTTAATGGTCATACTTAACTAATTTGTCAAGTAGGTTGAATGTAATATAGCACTGTTGATTCAGAAGATGATGTAGCGCATCCACTATCCTTCCGTCTAGAAATAAACTCTTTACTCATTGCAACATTTTTGGAATACTTGAGCACTTCGAAAGTTTTTTATTTTTAATACTTCATCATAATTTAATGCAACATTGCAGCATTTATAATAATAATAGTTGAATAAAAAAGGAAGCACATGAAGAAGAAATACGAATGAAGAACAGTACATGAGAAAAATAGCCGATGCTAGGAAACATAAAGCAAGGAATAGTTGTACATAGTCCAATGTTGAAGAATACCCCTATTGAAAGTCGCTTTGAAGCCTTCAACATACAATGTTCACAAATCAAGAGCTTATGGGTGACCTGGGAGTAGTTGGACTTCAGAAGTGGAATTCTTCAACACTGATGAAGTTTCCAAAGAAGGTCCAAGCACAGCAATTGCAGATAACAACATTGAAGTTACTGAACTTCATTGTAGTTGGATCATTTGTAGCAGAATAAAGTGACTATATAGCTGGTTCTCTTTCTTATATAATTGTACCTTGTTTCTAGAGTGGGGATTCTAGTGAACATTTGCAAAAGGTGTACAGTATTTTGAGGTAGAAGTTTGATGAGTGTAAACTCCAAGCATAACTTGTTGGACAGCCATTAGAGCATAGGATGAATGATGAATGTCCAGATTTTTGATGGTTTAGAGATAGTTTGTAAGAAAATTACTGAGAATGTTATGGAGATTACTGCTTCGTTAGCAGGATGCACGAGGCTAATGAATTGAAGACCCACAAAGACCAGCAGGATAGAGGAAAACACAAAATAGGATTTTGTTTGTTTGTTAATTTTATAGGAAAAATAATTTTGTAATGTGTATGAACATTATTAAAGCCCGATATTAACTGCTGCTGAACTGTTGGAATTATACTCCAGAAAACACTTAGCAACTGAATTAGCCTCTCCACTGATATGTAAAAGTAACCTATAGAAAAGAAAGAAGGAGCCCATCCCCAAACTGAGACTAGAGCCCATCCCCAAACTGAGCATCTTGTTTTCACCAGATAAAAATTATTCCTTAGCACCCTCTGCCCATCCTTTGCTGCTTAGATGACCTTCACAATCACAATTAACCTTCCATCGATGACCGCAATCTCTGTTCGTACCCTATTTTTTCAAGTTACTATACTGTTAGGCCATCAAATCAGCTCTTGTCATTCTGACTAGATTGCAGACTTTGTTGATTGCTACTACATACATAGTACATACAATGAAACTTGATTGCAGTTTCAATCAAAATACCCTCCACGGTCATTTTATCAGGGACAAAATATTTTTAACACCGATAAAATATTCTTCTTAGACCTGGTTATGTTATAGGTTGGATTCTAGATTCTTTTAGCACCTCGAAAACTATCTTTAATCCTGCATCTCCTTCCTCTTTTTCACTCTTCATTCTCCTGAACTTCACCATACATTTGGATTTCTACTTCTCTCTTTGCTCATAATTTCTGTATACAATCAGGTTTTGGAGACATACACCATTCATAATTTCTGCATACAATCAGGTTTTGAAGACAATACCATACAACTGGACGTTTACTTCTCTCTTTCTTCACAATTTCTGCATACCTGCAATCTACCGAACTGAGCTAAGCCTGCTTCTTGAAAAATACTTTCTGTTATTACTCTTACTCGGTAACACAATTTAACATCTCATATTATTCAATTATTTGAATAATAATTTCTTTTCATTTTTTTGCTTTCAACTGACAATCTCTTAAGCCTTTATCCACCATTTAAACCCTATTCAACTTAATTGAAACTAATAACTCATACCATAGACATGTGCAGCATGAATCCCTGTCCCACTTTATCACTTCATCATGATACAGTACAATCTTTTATATAAAAATTGGATAACTTCATCATGATACAGTACAATCTTTTATATAAAAAATGGATAATTTCAAAGTTTTGGATTGAGATAGTCCTTATCCTCGTCAATCTTAGAGGTTCATTAGTCAGTTAATAACCTAATCTTTAATAACAAATTAAAATCCCTCTTCAAACTCAGCTCAGTGAATTACTCCCCCTTCACTGAATTAACCTAATGAATTTTCCCATAAAAATAAATAAACTTCACAATTTATTTCATACTTGTAAACCTTATGCTTTGTCTCTTTAGCTAAAATGTAACTGCTGATTTTTGGGCTTCATCATCTGTCTGAGTTTTTTTATGCTTTGTCTTTTTATCTCAAATGTAACTACTGATTTTTGGGCTTCATCTATCTGAGTTATCGGAGTTTTTTTATTCACTCAGCTTTTTGGTCTCCTTTTTCTTGCTATTTAGTTTCATGCTCAAAGTTGTTTGCTTTCCATATCCAAGTGATTGTATATTGTTTTTGTCATGGGGAGCAGTAAAGTTTGCTGATAAAGATACGAATTGAGTTCTTCACACACACAACTAGATCATTATTATGGTTCTTTCAACAAAAGAGGAGTTTAACATATTTGCATTTTTTGGAAAAAAGTCCATTTTACTTCATATTAATAATAAAAAGTTTCGGTCTTTGACCTGTATCTTTATAATTTGTCCTCAGAAAAAAGATGTGGTAAATCATTTTAAAATAAGAACTTAGATACCAACAATGGCAAGTAAATTCTATCTAGGAAAAAATGTTGTCCAGAAAAATTTTCTTAAATGCTATGCCAAGTTTCATGCTCAAATGTGCACTACGTGATTCTTTACTTGACTTTGTTTTATTTTCATTCACATGTGAGATGTGTGCATCTTGCACACAATGTAAATCTTCTTCAATATTATTTGAAAGGGTTTCATGTTTCCAGCTAGTTAATTATAAATTACAAGCTTGAATTTCTTTTTAAAGTGCCTTGGTTGTTTTACTTTAGGTGATGCCTGTATTAAGGGAAAAACATGATGAGTTTATGTTGAGGGAACTTGTGAATAGATGGAATAATCACAAGATAATGGTCCGTTGGATGTCTCGCTTCTTTGCATATTTGGATCGTTACTTCACTAGAATTGACTCAAGCGACCCTCTTCCATCACTCAAGGAAGTTGGCATTTTCTGTTTTCGTGACATGGTAAATATTTGCTTGTTCAAGATGTTGTAGTTTTTTCGCTTCTAATAGTTTGGGATTAAAAGAAACATATTGTTTCTAATTTTGGGAATGCTTAAAATTAAAAAATTCAATGTCCTTTCCTTTTCCCTGCAGGTTTATCGAGAACTGAAGACCAATGTAAGAAATGTAGTGATTTCAATGGTATGTTCTTGATCTTAACCAAGCTAAAAATAACATCAAGTTGACAAGTCATATTTTTTGGTTTTACATGATTTGTAACATTAGATATATATTGGTTATGTTGATTGTCTTAGATTAATAGGGAACGTGAGGGAGAACAAATAGATCGTGCTCTACTGAAAAATGTTTTGGGCATCTTTGTGGAGATTGGGATGGGTAACATGGACTACTATGAGACTGAATTTGAATCAGCCATGTTGGAAGACACTGCTGGATATTACTCTCGAAAGGCTGCTTCATGGATTCTGGAAGATTCATGTCCACATTATATGCTCAAGGTTTTCCCTAAATCTGGTTTTTGTCATGCAAATTTATATGTAAACACTTGTTGAAATGAGCTTTAATCTAAAGAAAAAATGTGTATCTTCCTACAGGCTGAAGAACACTTGAAGCTTGAGAAAGAAAGAGTTAGTCATTATTTGCATGCAGACACTGAACAAAAGTTAATAGGGGTAAGATTCCATTTGTAAGAATTCTTGTGAGTGGATAGCAAACAAGTTTCTCATTTTTATTTTAAAACTCAATTGCTCCTGTACTAGAACACCAAAATTGTTTTGACTGTTTTAGTTCAATCTTCCTCACTTTATTTTTTGGTTGTCTTTTTGGATATTTGTGTAGAAAGTAGAACATGAACTCCTTTCCCAATATGAAAATCAACTTATGGAGAAGGAACATTCAGGGTGTGATTCCTTGCTAAAGGATGGGAAGGTATGAATTTGATACATGGCTTTGCAATATGAAAATATGAAGTTCCTAGTATGTTTTCTCCTAATGAAGATTATGAACTGAAAGTGAGTATTCACTGCAGATGGATGACCTTTCAAGAATGTATAGGTTGTTCTGTAGGATACCAAAAGCCCTGGAACCAATGGCCCAATTTTTTAAGCAGGTACTTCTGTATGTTCTTGTTTCTTTCTTTAATTTTTTTTCTTTGCCACTTGATGGAAAATTTCCCTACATGATAAGGTTTTTAGAACTCAAAATTAAAATAGGACTTTTTCAGAATTTTTTTCCCTAACAATTTTCTTTGCCATGTAGCATGTTACTAATGCCGGAACAACACTTGTTAAACAAAATGACGATGCAACAAGAAAAAAGAAGGTAACATACTTTAAAATGAGTATGAAATTGACTCCTTATTTAGTAACTAGGTGCATATGAGGCATAAAATCTTTGGAGGGTGCTAAACTTTCAAATGTTTCTTGACAAATCATTGTTCTAACTTTATGCTTTCTAATTGTAAGGGAATTTTGAAAACATCTTCAACACTTATTATATGATCATCCTAACTAGAAGGGTTTTGTGATGCAGTCAGAGAAAAAGGATATTGCTGGTTCAGAGGTATTTATTTTTGTTAGTTTTGTGGAAAAATCCTTTTTATATTATATTTAAAACCAAGTACATTCATGTTAATGGAAGAAAGTAAATGACTTTAGAACCTATAAAAAATCTATAAAATATCCATGCTTAAGAAATTTTACCAAAAGTTATTATATCAAACCACAAAGATGTCATACAATAAAAATATCAATGTTTTATTTTGTCTAGATGATTACTTGTATTATTTATGTGAAATGAAGAAAACTAAATGCAAACTCCATAAAATGCCCCTTTTACCTACTTAATTTTTCCAAAATTTGTTTGTCATTTACTTTGTATCAATATCTATTGTTAGGAATACCACTTTGTTTATATGAATTCCCTTCTCAACATACTTTGTATCGGGAAAATAAATGCCTTCAGTAGGATTACAAATTGACTCTTGATTTTGGAGACTTCCTTTTTCTCATTGAGACCCCCATGCAAGTTGCTAGTGGGAGCTACTTTCTATCACATGTTATCATTGGTCACTAGCTCATAGATATCTTGTCATTTTGGTGGCAACATTATATTTGGTGGTGTAGTAGTAGCATTTCTTATCTATGATTCTCTTAATTATAGAGTTGTATTCATGGCATACAATGGCCATTCTAACACACTAGAATCATGCGGATTTAACTTGATGGAAGTGCCTCTCTATTTTGAGAAATTTTCATTGCAGTTTGCTACTTCCCTTTAGCTTCTTTGAAATTTATAATCCATACTTAGTTTGATGGGTTCCCCTTCCTCGACTTGTATTTTGGACATTTATCACTACACTTAGGGTGATGTTATCCTCTTGGGGGAATTCAATGCATGCATAAGGTCTTTATAGATACTGATTTATGACATATTCAAGGATGCCATTCTTTTTTATGAGATTGATCAAGGCTTAGTGGGATAAAACTTGCTATTATTGAATGGTATCCCATGCTTTTTGGACATTGGCATCTTCACATGTTCCCCCGTGGTTGATTATGTGATTTCCAACTAGGATTTTCTCTCTCACATCTAACACCTTAAGACCTCATACCTGTTCCCTTCTCCACCATGTGCTCATTGTACTTCTTTCCTTCACCAATTGGTCTCACCTCTTTTTCACTTCTTGTCCCTTTAGACAAGTACATCAAAGCATGGGAGTTTCTCTAAGGATATTTAAGAGGTTTCCCTTACTTCCTAACCCCACACCATTAGCCACCTCTCTTGTGTCTTGAAAATTGATGTCCTCCCCATGAACCACTAGTAGAAGAGTTTAAACACCTCTATAGACACCTTTATTTTTCTTCACATGACCCCCTTTTGTTACCCACCTTTGAAAATATTGTTTGTGTCTCCACATGTTCCCTCGTGGTTGATTATGTCATTTCCAACTAGGATTTTCTCCCTCACATCTAACACCTTATGACCTTAACACCTTAAGACCTCATACTTGTTCCCTTCTCCACCATGTGCTCATTGTACTTCTTTCCTTTGCCAATTGGTTTGACCTCTTTTTCACTTCCTATCCCTTCAGACAACTACATCCAAGCATAGGATTTTCTCTATGGCTATTTAAGAGGTTTCCCTTAATTTCTAACCCCACACCATTAGCCACCTCTCTTGTGTCTTGAAAATTGACGCCCCCCCATGAACCACTAGTAGAAGAGTTTAAACACCTCTATAGACACCTTTATTTTTCTTCACATGACCCCCTTTTGTTCCCCACCTTTGAAAATATTATTTGTGTCTCCTTTGTCATAAAAAGTGTGAAGATCTCTCCATAAGAGGATGAGAGCTTTGTGAACACCTCTTCCATGCACCTAAAGCCTTTTGGCACACCCCTTCCATGCATCTTGCTCTACCACTTGATCTAGGTCTTGAGTCTGTGTTTTCACATACTACCTCCCTCTATGATGTACCTAGTTCATAATTTTGCATGGCGACAGAGTGGTCATGATTATGAGTAATCGTTGATTGTGTTCCTCAAACATGGAATTCACTCTTTTGTCCACATTCTAGATTAATTTAATCATCTTTGTCAAGGTTTACCTTTGTCATGGTCTTGTGAGCATTCTAAAAAATTGGCCAATTGAAATTGGAATTGAATGGTTAGATTGATTCATGCCTTGTGGAGTGTGAACTAGTTGTGAAAGGGTTTGATCAGTTGAAACCTTGATTTTATGTATTTCTTATTGAACTAGTTCATAAATTGAGTTGTTTATGTTTTATCTTGTTATCCATGTTTGGTGTGATCATTGACCAATTTTGTGCCCACTTTTGACTTTTAGAACATTGGGTTCCACCATATCATCCATTTGTTTTTGAAATATAGAATTTGTTAAGATACAAACAATTATAGGACCAACATGGAGATACCTTTGCCAAACTTTATGCAACGGTTCTTTGATTGTGGCTATCACATGAGTTTGAGCATAGGTATGCTCTTTAGGTCCAAAGGAGAAGTAGAATTTCAATCAAGGTATTGATCACATCTTCAGACTTTGTGCCATTATTGAAAAGTCCCATAATCACTCTTTGGAAAACTCCATGACACAGATTGACAAATTGATTGTCAAAAATCCTATGTGTGGACTTGCTTCATGGAAATTCTAGATTGCTACTCTCCATGTTTGGTTGAGCAACTAATCTTCCATTTGGATATTCTTCCCCTTGACATTGGATTTTACGAGTGGTGGAACTCCCTCATTGAGCTTCTCTTTATTGTCTAGATGACATTATCAGACAATGCATCAACCCCTTTGCATTGATCGATGACTAAGCTGATAAATCTTCTTCTCTCTACCCTCATTCTACAAGGGATTCTAGTTCCAACACTCATTAAGCTCATTTATACTTGTCAAGGTTTTAGCACTTATTTCTTGCTTCTTTAAGAAGATGGATTTTTCTCTTTTCCAGCTTTTAATAGAGTGGCATTAGGTTCTTATTTTGCAAAATCATTTAATCTCATCTTATTTGTGGGACCAAAGTAGGTGGTCATGGAGATGAAAGTTTTCATTAACCAACCAAAAGAAAGGTAAAAAAAGGTCTTTTTGTTTTATTTGTATGTGGCAAAGGTTGTAATGCAATCTATTGGCTGGCTTATTAGAATTCACCATGTAATTTGCTTCTCCTTTGAATCTCTTTGCTATATGCATTAGCTCTGTTTTTCCTCTAGAGGCGTCTCCTATCGGTCTCTCTACAAAGCTTCGTGTTTTATTTGTATGTGGCAAAGGCTGTAATGAAATCTATTAGCTTGCTTATTAGGATTCACCTAAAACCTCTTTGGTATATGCATGAGCATTGTTTTTCCTCTAGAGGCATCTCTTATAGGTCTCTCTACAAAGCTTCGTGGGACCAAGAGAACTTATTGACAAACCAAGAGAACTTATTGACAAACCTTTGTGGGACCGAGAGAACTTATTGACTCTCTAGTTACTTGCCATGTCTTTTTTCCAGTTTTAGTTCATTTTATTTCAGCAATCTCTTATAGGTCTCTCTACAAAGCTTCGTGGGACCAAGAGAACTTATTGACAAACCTTTGTGGGACCGAGAGAACTTATTGACTCTCTAGTTACTTGCCATGTCTTTTTTCCAGTTACTTGCCATGTCTTTTTTCCAGTTTTAGTTCATTTTATTTCAGCAATCGAAACATTCAAGGGTTCGATTTTTGGTTTTAGTTGTTTAAGATTGGAATTGGATTGATAATATGCTGTGTTGAATATCAATTGTTCATGGTACCTTTACAAAATGGTCCATGTAATAAACTAAAACTCCATGGAATAGTCATTTATCTCTCGTCCTTGTGAGATGAAAATGAATAAACTCCATAAATTTCTAAACTAGTGGCATTGAAGCCTTTGATTCTAATGTGTTTTGTCATATTTATACAAAATGTTCATTGCTTCAAATCATCTTTACATACAATGAGCATTATCTTAAATTTGATTTTGTTGAGAAATAATCTATTTGTCTTCAGTTCAAAGAAAAGTTAACAGTGTATCATGGTAAAAATAATTTTTGAGTATGCATACATTTTCCAATTCTGTACTTTTACTCTTCCAATATCTCTATTTCTTTTTGTAGACATTTATGTGGGAAGTTATTGGATTGCAAGACAAGTACCTGCAGTATGTCAGCACATGCTTTCTGAACGATTCTCTTTTCCACAAGGTTTGCTTGCCTATATTTATTCACTGTCATTCTTCTATTTTTTCTATTCCTTAAGAATATTTTTAAGGATGCTCCATATCTAAAATTTATTTGTTTTAAGAACTTTTGCAGGCCTTAAAAGAAGCATTTGAGGTATTTTGCAACAAAAGTGTAGCAGGAAACACAATTGCAGAATTATTGGCTACTTTTTGTGACCACCTATTGAAAAAGAGTAACAGTGAAAAATTTAGCGATGAAGAAATTGAAGAGACACTTGAGAAGGTGACTCTTGCATTTCATTTTGTACTACTGCAATTATAAGATTAGCTAGCTTACTTGAGTCTTGATATCATTATTTCCAAATATTGCAGGCGGTAAATATTTTTACATACATCTATGATAAAGATCTATTTTCAGAATTTTATAGGTAGGTTTATCTAAAACTTCCTCTTCAAAGCATATTTACTTCTCAATTATTTAATAACAACTATTGAATGGAAAACTTCCAATTCTTTTAGCTTTTTCTATTTTGTTTACTATGAAAGTAAGTTTGAGTTGCATTCATCTTTTTTGTAAGAGAATTTGAGGATTAGATTGCATATTATTTGTTATTTTTCTAGTTATAGATTTCAAATGTGTACAAGCTTAAGCTGGCTAACAACCTTTCAATGGACAAATAGTATTGAGTGAACATGGTACATTGTATTTGAACATTGTAGGAAACAACTAGCACGTAGGCTTATATTTGATAAAAGTGAAAATGATGAACAAGAGCGGAGTGTCTTAACTAAATTGAAGCAACAATGTGGAGGCCAGTTTACTTCAAAGATGGAGGGAATGGTAAGCAAAATGTGACTTTTTTTTAAGTCTATGCAATGCTTACAATTTGTGTATTTATAATTTAAAACCTTTTTATGTTTTTCTAACCTGTATATTTCTTTTCAGCTTACTGATTTGACTTTGGCACGAGAAAACCAACAAGAATTTCAAAAATACCTTGATGATAATGCGCATGCACATCCTGGAATAGAATTGACTGTAACAGTCTTGACTACTGGATTTTGGCCTACTTACAAGTCATTTGGTCTCAATCTGCCAGCAGAAATGGTGAGATTTTTGTGTTTTCCACTATTTCTAGATAAGGTATTAGAAATACAAGAATATGATATGAATTTGAGGAATTTCTGTGTGTCCCACTAATGTCACAAAAAGGTATTAGAAATAGAAAAATGTGTTTCTCACTAATTTCACAAAAGTATTAGAAATAGAAAAACTATAATTAGGCACGTTAAGAACTTGAACTGAACTATCATCCAAATTAGTTACTTTGTTTGGCTGTCGGTAGGATGGGAAGACAAGAGCAAGAAACCCAGGAGGACAGCTTATCTTACCATGCTCGCTGATTGAACCTTCCGAACTATCTCCCTTCTTGGCTTCGGCATCTATCTTCCTTCTGGGCTTCGGCTAGTAGTTTTCTACTGCTTTGTCCTTGGGATCGTGAACTGTGGAACTCCTTCACCCCCTTCCTTTTGAAATAGTAAAAATTTCCTCTGTAGAACAAGTAAAAGTTCGTTTTATTTTTCATTTGTTTTGTTTTTTTTACTACTGTTAGCTGAGCTTGTGGCAAAATACGGCCGTTTTGGTGCATGTTGGGGACAGCAGGCTGCGGGAATGCCAAAAATTCCTAAAGTGCTCACTTTTTGGGCAAGAAACTTCGAGTGTCAGCAAGGTTTTCCAATGCCATTCTCTGCCAAAAGTGACCATTCCCTACCTGTTCCAGAATCACCTGGGATATGTGAACCCAAAGAATGCGTCCCTTGGCCATGAGAATGATATCCCGTTCAACTATGATTTTCTTCATGGTTTGGTCCTCAGGAAATCTAAAGCAGAGAACCCCAAAATAGCGATGGGTCGCAGATGGAACTGCCATTTTTGGGTGGAGTAATTTCAATTTTTAAAGAAGCTATTGTCAGCCAAATAAACATCTCTTTGGTCTTACTGGCAAGTGGGTTAAGAAATGTACGGAAATAGACATTCCAGAAAAATTTGAAACACTTAATTGAAGTAACTAATCATGATTGATTGTCAAATTTCAATTACCAACTGTTTTTAGTAGAAAATATTCTTTCAAGAATTTACTTTTTGGTCATGGACTGATGACCAACTCAGTGAGTGAGTCAAGCAAGGGTTTGAAAATCTAGTTGGAAAACAAATGTTTGGTGGGTAAATTGCAAATATATAGTTGCATTCACCACCGTAATGGTTTTGTACTGTATTTTAGTGTCATGATTATTTATCAATTATTGTATTTTTATTTAGCTTATTAATGACAAATCATTTATTTATTTGAATAAGTTTCTTATTCAATGTTTGCAAGTTGTCTCTATAAAATTATTTGATGTATTTATTTGATTGTAACTTTTATAGGTGTATTTTTTTTTCTTTCCACTATTCTTGCAACCTTACTGCTTGTGTTATTCATTGAAATTGGAGCCTACTCTTATTTTCTAGAACTAATGTGAGTTTTGATTGTTTGCCACTCTCTGTTTACAGGTAAAATGTGTAGAGTTATTTAAGGAATTCTACCAGACAAAAACTAAAAATAGAAAGCTTACATGGATATACTCTTTAGGGACATGCAATATTTTGGGCAATTTTAATGCCAGGTCCGTGGAGCTTAATGTGACTACCTATCAGGTAAATTCTTTTTCTTTATTTATTTTTATATATGGTTTTCATGTTTTCTATTCATTTGTTGGTTGCTCTCCACTTTTTTTTCCTCGGGATTTTTTTGGCATCCACTTTTGCCATTTTTTTGGCATCCACTTAGAGATGTTATTGATGACATTTATGGTTCTGGAGGAGGCACTAGAAGATTAATGGTTTTAGGATTTTTAAAATAGTTTGCATTTTGTTTCCAGCTTGTCCTTGTTTTGAATGATCCATTTTGTGTTTCTATATCATTTTCTAAAGTTCATAATTATGTTGTTTTACATAATTATTAATACCTGTGGAAATCACCCATATCTATATTTGTAAATTATGTTCCCTTGCAGATTTGATTTGTTCATAGTATTGTTCTATTTACTAATGAAATATGTGTAAATTCCTTCCCTGCAGAATTGATTTGTTCATAGTATTGTTTTGTTTATTAATGAAATATGTGGGGATGTTCAATATGCAGGGATCTCTATTATTGTTGTTCAATTCTGCAGAAAAATTAAGCTATTCAGAAATCAAATCTCAATTGAATTTGTCTGACGAAGATGTTGTTAGATTGTTACATTCACTTTCGTGTTTAAAACACAAAGTGTTGAATAAGGAGCCAAACACAAAAACTGTCACACAATCTGATTACTTCGAATTTAATGCAAAATTTACTTACAAATCAAGAAAGATAAGGGTGAGTTAACAAACCTTAAATATTTGACTTCATGCTGATCTTGTAACATTAAAAGATCTCTTAATAACATTGTTTTTATTGAATTGCAGATTCCTCTTCCTCATGTGAATCATGTGAATGAGAAGGAGAAGATAATTGAGGTTGTGGACAAAGATAGAAAATATATAATTGATGCTTGTATTGTTCGAATTATGAAGAGCAGAAAAGCTTTAGACTATCAACAATTAGTAGCAGAGTGTGTTGAGCAACTTGGACGAATGTTCAAGGTAATCACTATAGAAAGGCTAATGTATTTGGTCATACCTCGGAAAAGGAATGTTGCAGGTTTCATTCTTGTTAATCTTTTAATGAACTCATACTAACTGATACTCTTTGTTGGCAGCCCGATATTAAAGCAATCAAAAAGAGGATTGAAGATTTGATGAAAAGGGAATTCTTGGAGCGTGACAAAGATGACCCTAACATGTTTAGATATCTAGCTTGAAAAATCTTCAACTATATGTGGGATTTTGGCTTTGTTGCCACAATTTTATGAAGCTTTAATCAAATTTCATATATTCTTTAACTTTCTTGATTTCCTTTAGAGCAATTAGCTTAGGTTTAGTATATATGGTTCCAAGCATATTGTGGGCTAAAAATTCTTTTCAATTTCCATGGTGTTCAACAGCCTGAAATTTAAATTTATTATGGTTGGCTAACATTAAATAATGGCATCAGGAGCGTTTCTTAGGAGAGGAATTTTCCATGGTTCAAGAATTGGTAGGAATTGGATTTTTACTATTGTGTATTTTTGTAATTACGCTATTTATTCCAAGTTAAACAAAGAATGGGAAAAAGCCTCGTTAATTCTGTTTTTAAGTTCATCTTTTGATATCAGATTGCTTGCATAGATAATATGTGCAAATTGAGTGATCCTTATTTTGACACTAATGAATTGTAAGAATAAACTCCTTTTGTAGGTATCAAGTTAAACTTTTATCTTATGAATTACAAAAACAATAATGAGTTTCGTGCTAAAAGGACACAATTATGTTGAACAAAAATCGATCATGGTTAACTAAAAGCTATAATGTTTTCTTATTCATGAAAAGTTTAAAGCATTTGGACAGCACTATACACTTTTGACAACTTATGGTTTGTTGTATCAAGATTATATTAAAATTATAAACCTTGAAAAATCTAGGGCAGGTAGTTTGTCGGATGAGCATGCAGCTAAGGTTATTGATCAGCTCTAGAAATGAATACATCCTCATCTACATGGAGACCCATCCTTCCTTTGTTTAAATAAGTAATTTCAAAACATTTTACGAGCTTTTATTCATGCTTAATCTCTCTCATTTGTCTTATTGAATAGTAAGGAGTTTTGATTTTGAATAGTAAGGAATTTTGATTTTTTCACATAGTTGAATATTGTTTTTGTCCGTCCATATTTTTCTTAACCATTGAGATAATATTGCTTCACATTTCTAAGAGCTCCTACTAGTAAATGGATGATAACAATGTTGTAAATGGATGACATATTGTTATTGCTTGTTGTTTTGTTTAAGCCTGAAAAGAGGAAATGATCTATAAATAGGACATATAAATAGGAAATGGATGATAACAATGTTGTAAATGGATGATTCATTGTTATTTCTTGTTGTTTTGTTTAAGCATGAAAAGTGGACATGATCTATAGATAGAAAATGTGTGAATGAGAAAAAGAAACTCTACCATGTGTAGATTGTGAAATGGGATAGGATACATTAATGCTTTGAGGAATATTGTATTGGCATAAGTGTTAGAAATAAGTATCCAATTACAAGTTTAGTGGGATAATATTTTCTCATAGTAAGTTACCAAATGCGCATGATAATTTAGTGTTGTCTTTTAAGTATACATGATATTTTTGGTCTCCCACTTCTAGTGCATACAATTAATTGTGCTAGTTAATTTTGAGTTAAAAAGCCACCCCCAAGGCCCATTGTTTTTCATCGGATCAACTATGTTTTTCATCAGATCAACTACTTATATAGAAAATTAATGGAAGTTTAGGATGGTGATATTTAAATATTTTTTAAGACTAGCAGTGGATTGACAAATAATTAGAAGACCATTTGGGAAATATCTAAGAGTTCCTAATAATTTTGTGGAGGGTTGCGTGTGTAGAGTGTTTCGTTATTTAGTGGAGGGTTGCAAGATTTGGTGGAGGGTTTCTTGGGTGGAGTACGCATGCATCATTCTAAGTTTAGATCATGTTTATTACACTCGTCCATTCCTAGTTCTACTGGTAGGGAACTCTATTCTAATTCAAGGTGGTGACTTTTATATAAAATTTGTATTCAATAGTAGGTTGGATGTAATAACAAGACCATTTGGAGAATATTTTAGAGTCCATAATGCTTGGTTGAAGTGTTTATTTTTGGACAATTGTAATGCTTGGTTGAAGTGTTGCTTTCTAGTGAGCTACATAGACGATTTGGGAAATATTTAAGAGTTAATGATTCTTTTGTGGAGGGTTTCAAGGGTGGAGTATTCTCAACTCCGCCTACAACAAATTTACCTCCAACGCCCATTTATTTTCATTGTATCAACTACTTAAATATAAAATATATGTCCCTCACATATATAGAGGAGGAATTTGTTCTTCTTTTCAACATGATTATTTTTATATAAAATTTATGTTGGGAGGTGGGTTACACATTATAACGAGACCATTTGGAGAATATTTTAGAGACCATAATGCTTGGTGGGAGTGTTTTGTTTCTTAATAGCTACAAGTGTTGGTGTTGGTGTTGGTTGAGGATGGATGAACTATTTTCATTTTGTATAAAATTTATTGCACTCATCTGTAATGTCCCTTGTTTTGGCCCTTGATATAAACTATTTAAATTATATACTATCATTGATGTGAATGATGAAACATGCTGAGGATCTCAAGGAAAAGGCCCTACCATGAATTCCCTAAATGTATATGGTTAGTGAACCATGTGCAGGTCAAGTGCAACAATATTGTAAATGTGATGTACATGTATATGATAATAATAAACAAATACATGATTGTCAATGCAGGGAAACAAGAGAAAGGGGCATGATTATCCTAAGGTTAGGAAGGGACGTATCAAATTCATGATGAGAGAAAAGTTACCTATAGAGGATTAATGATCCATCAGATATTAAGTTGACTCATGTACCCCAATCATTTACACTTCCAAGAGGAAGGTAGTTGTGGCAGTGATTACCTTAGAGGAAGGAAGGTGTGGGTGTGAGTTCCTTGTGAAAGATTAGTGTTAATTAAGTGTTAGTCTCCTTGCAGAAATGGGAATGGGAGTTGCTTATTGGGTAAGAAACCACTTCAATTGAAGTCATCCTTCAATTAATCATCAATTGGGGTGATGGTGTTTTAACATTGTCAATGAGTCTATCATTTAGTTCATTAGTTTACATGGGAAAGTAGCTCAATTTCTCATGGGTGTATCTATCTCACCCCATCTTGAGTACAAGTCATTGTTATTATCCATTAAACAATCTATCAATCTTATCTATGGGGAAGGAGTCTACCCATGCTTGAGAGGAAGCCTAACCTAAATAGCCATAGAGTGGAGAGTCGAGCTAAGCCCTAGTTTGTGATTGTGACTATGAGTCAAAGAGGAAACTAGATGGTGAAACCGCCATGATTTGTTTTGTTGATATTCGCATCAAAGTGGTATAAAATTTCCCAAATGTTAGTTTTTTCCTGTGTCTTGAATCCATGTTGAATACTTCTATGATAGTTTATGTTCTTAGAATTATATGAGTAAGTTTTAGCAGAGTGGGGAAGTTGTCTATCCTTAGTTGTGCACTTGAAAGTCCAATTCATTGTCATTGATATAATCTCGAGTATAGCTTCATGTTAGTCCTATTATAGTAGAGTGGTTGTTTGGACAACAACCTAAGTGATTCCCTAGAGCCATTGGTTGTGCGCAACCAAGATTTGTAAACATTGGGAAAATTGATCCTATAGGTAGATAATCTGAGCTTTAGGCGATATTTCTATACACACACTTGTATAGCACTTGGAGGAAGGTTACAGTTAAGGGACGGTTGAGCAGTGAAGGGGTACCTTCTTGGTGTTATGTGGGGTGGGTAATGTGGACCCCAAGCTATCCAAGTTTGCATGAGGTGTCTATGGTTCTAGAGGTAAAGTAGATTTGAATATTTATCCTACTTGAAATGTTGTAATCCTTTAGGAGTGATTAGAGTGTGGAGCATTGAGTGGATTGGAATCGAATAACACCTATGTGGTGTTTCTATGCACATACTGGAATAACACCTATGTGGTGTTGTGTAGGCTTGATATTGTGGACCCTAAGCTAAACGAGTATGTGTGAGTTCGATTTATAGTATTGAGTACTAGAATGGTGTAGAAAGCAGAACTAGATAAGAGACTAGTGAAAGTTGTGAACTACTACCTTGGGTGGTCTCTCTATGCACACATTGGTATAACATCTAGAGGAAGGTTATGCTTGAGGGACCATTGAGTGGTGAAGGGGTAGCTTCTTGGTGTTTTGTGGGGAAGTTATTGTATACCCCAAGCTAATTACAATTTCATGAGGTACTTGTAACTCTGTGGTGAGTCACTAGTTAGCATTTCCCCTTTAGCACCTGGAAAAGCCTATGAACCAAGTAGAAGCTGGTTTGGATTGAGATTTGAGTTTGCATTACTATAAAACCATGTTAACCCAAAATAAGTTGGATTGGTTGTGGCCTTGTGCCTATTGACTATGACTAGGATATGGATAGTTCCCCTTTCCTTAAGGTAATCATGTCCAGGGTAGGAGTGGTGTCTTAGAAGAAAGAGTATATGTTAGACACAGTGCCTATTTTTGGGTGGAACAATTTTTTGTGCAATTTTCTCAGAGAAGAAACTAATTATTGTGGTAGACTTGTCATGCTAGAAACTATATTTGAGGATTATTTTGGCTCAATAGGACAGAAAAAACCAAACATTAAAGTCTTAAAAAAATTCCTTAGCCAAAGAACACCAAACATTAAAGTCTTCCAAAAATTCCCATGCAAGGGAAAATAAGTATACTTCAATATGAACACAAAAAAGAAAGGTTTTTAGTGCTACCCTAGGTATTGCATTTCATCTCTATTTAAACATGTGCTCATAATGGCTCTCCAAATATTCTTTACACACAGAGAGATTATGTTTTTTGAGGAGATTTAATTGGCGGATGGAATAGATTGGTTCAATATATATCTTATAATTTTTGAAAAATAGATTTGAAGAAGATATATTGGTGTGGCTTAAAAACCCTAATAATGGAAGCTACATAGTATTTTGGGCATACTTCCATGTTTTTAAACAATTGAGAGATTGAGGGAAATTCTTGGTGGTTAAAGTTTACAAATCACTCTTGAAGGCCATAATATTTATGTGGGTGGAGATATAAAACAAATTAATCACATGGGATGTTTTAATGAGTTGCACATGGAAAGGTACTAGAATGTGTTCTCTCTCTAAGAGTAAATCAAATGCAATATAACATTTTCTACTTAGATGTCGTTACTCTAGGAAGTCCTAGGAAACATCAAATTCATTTACAGGTGTATGAGGGGTTTGAGAAGGAAACACAAATGGCGATTAATCTCACAAAACCTAGTTGGATGAAAAGGTGGTTGTTAATCATAGTAATGTTGCTCTTATAATTTTCTAGGCATCATGGCTATCTATGAACAATATGTTATTCTAATACCAATTCACATCTCCCTTGAAAGTTTTCTACAAAACTTACCATGCATTTGATGGATTTATGAACATTTTGAGAATAAATTTACCAATGCATGTTGGGAATTTGGAAATTGACAAAACATTTCCATATGGTTTTCTTAATGAATCTTTCATGGTAAATTTGGACCTATATAAAGCATGGGGAATTCATATAATAGGCCAAGGATTGCGACTTCGCCTTCACTCGATATCATGGAAATGGGTCTAACAATATGGACAAGATTAAGGCCTTACTTATATTTATGGGTATAGCTACAAAGGAATATTAGATCCACAAATGATAATGAAAATAATGACAATTATGATAATGATGACAATGATGACAATAGCGACGACGAAGATGATGATGGATATGAAAATGCTAAACCCCAACTTGTTATAACCACCATAACCCCAAATACCATAACCACTTAACCCATTAAACCCTAATCCTAACTCTTGATAAGCCCCCTAAATTACTCAAATCCCCTAATCACTTAACGTGCTAAATCCTAACCCATAAGTCTCCTAAACCCTATGGCCCCTAACCACTAAAACCCATAATAACTAATCCCTTGACCCCTTAAACGTAAACCTCCTTATACACCTAACTCCTAACCTCATTAATGTGACCTTAATGGCCATAGTGACCACAAACCCATTGAACTGTAACCCTTACTCCTTATAAAATCACTAATCTCAAATTCCCTAACCCATTAACAAACTAATCCATAACCCCTAAATCCCTCTCCATGTTAAGCATAATCCCTCGAGCAGTGAGGATGATACTAGCAGCGAGGAGAATACAAACAACGATGCTAATAGATAATAAAAAAAATGGTGGCCAGACATCTGTCAACCCACCAGCTCCCCCAATGAAAGGACGACTAAATTCACAGTTGGGCTTCGGTTTTAGGGTTCATATTGAGGAGGAGATTCCCTCCAAGACATAATTCTAGGTTCCATGGTTCTAGTGTCTTTTCTTTTTGTCATGGTCATCATGGGTCTAGGATTACCTATTAATCAGAGTAGTTATACTCAGTTTTTTTGCTTCAACACTGTTAATCTTGCTATCACTATGATATGTTTTCCCTTCTACGTGGAGGATCAATCTAACTGTAAAATCCTGAATTCCCCCAAGGGGAAGGTCTCAACTCTCTCTCTCTCTCTCTCTCTCTCTCTCTCTCTCTCTCTCTCTCTCTCTCTCTACTACATTCTGTTCACAAAACTTCCATTATGATTTGTACTTTTGACTGTATTATTATTTTGATTCAATAGATTAGTCTTTGAAATTGCAAACAAAAATAAATTAGGGTTTATTTATATAGTAACTAATTTATCTTTTTCCTCTGAGCTAGGTCTTCGATAGGGGTAAATGGTTGAAGAAAATATACATTAGAAACAAGGTGTCTAGTTAGGGTCCAATAAGGTTGGAAGATGCCATTGAAGCAACTACACATTAAAAATAAGATATAATTTGAGGTAAGGTGGTAAACTAAATTCTAAAGTGTTCTTTCCCATTACAGGTTGTCATTATAAAATTGTATGTACTGTATTATCAAGAATCATACCTTCACTATATTGAGAACAATGATATGTTCCCCATGGAAATATTCGAGGTGACCAAATTAGGTGAAACTAGAACATTAGAGCTAGATTCTTAATTACCTTAGGTATGAAAATGTCATGAACATTAATATTATCAACTAGGATTAATTGGAGCTCAATGATGGTGTTGATATGCTCTATTTGTTTTAAAATATAGATAATTGGCTGGAAGGGGAATTACAAGAGAGAAATGTATAAGGATTATGTGGTATATATGGGTTGTTAGTGCTTGATGTGAGTGCAAGACCCATTTAAACCAACTAATTAATGTCTCAACTTTGTCCCTATGAATTATGAGGACAACTTTAGATGTTTTAATTGTGGTCACAATGATATATCTAATGGACCATTAAATATATATGGTAGCATGGAACAAGATTTTGATCCCATAAGATAATTTGGGATCATTCAAATGAAAAATAAGGAATTTTTTAGACTTGATCTTAAACTTAATTTCTCTTTCTTCGCGACTTTGCATTAAAATCTCATAAACAAGATGTATGACATCTTAAGGTCCCACGAAATATAGTAGAGACAAACCTTGAATATCCTACATATATTCAATTGAAACAAAATAAAATCTTCATATAAGTGGAATGGTGGTCTTGATGAGGATTTAACTTTATAGTATTGACCAACAAAACAAAACTTATTTTCCACACATTGTGCAAATCATGGATGCTAGTTTTCATGAGGGAAAACAATATAATACTCTCAATGCAACATTTAAGGAGAGTGTATGTTATGATATATATATTATTTGACTTGTCACAACTTGATGATCTATATTATGACATATATACACTCTTAAATACAACATTACAAGGTTATTTTTGTGTTCCACCCACAACATCAACCTCAGTGGTGAAATCCAATGAAAAAATTGTCAAAAATGTATGTCAAGTCTCATATTAATGTATGTTATTTCATAATCTATTATATATTTAGATTTGTCCTTTGGGGTTGGTCAAAGGTTCATGACTTGTTAAGATTTTTATTTTTGAAGGAAAGTCTCGATGATAGGGACTAAGGCCATTGTAGATATGTCAAATGTAAATATTTGGATCTTCAAAACTTTGAGAGGTTACAAATGATTCTAAATATTTTGCATGTTTTACACTTTCATGACATCTTTAGTGACGTTTGTCACTCTTTGTCATGCACTAAAAAGGTGAATAAACACATGTTGTTAAGGTATGTGCATGCAAAGTGATGAAGTGTGTACACATTCTAGAATTTGGTATAACTAATGTTTATTTATAGAAACTATGGTTGGATGTATCCATTAAATTATATCTCTTAAACCCATCGCTATCATTGCAAACATCAATGTTGATATGTAATACTTACTCGATTGGATGGAGATAATTTTGAGCACTAGATACCCAACACCACACTAAAATCATCAACATTCACATAATAAAATTTGTTTCCTAATCCCATGGTAGACCCCTTCACACCAATCCATGTGGTACCTCAGGTTTAGGGTCATCATTACCAATACATGGTAATATATAGGGAGGTGAAGGGAAAGAGGGAGGTAATTATAAATGTATAGATATCATTGTATAGATTTGGAAATGTGAGGGTATGCCTCCAAATTATATCAGTGGCGCTAGTGTATAGAGGATGAATGAACATCCTCACTGCCATGTTCATTACTACCTAGTTAAAAAAACCCTTAGCAATATAATAGCCCCAATTTATCAAAACCATCCCAATAATCAAGCTAAAAACATAGTCTAACTCAATCCTCTAACCCAACCAATTAGAAACATCAAAACAAAAAGTCCTCACACATAAAAATAAAAAAGAACAGAAGCTTGAAAAAATATTTCAACAAAAATGGGCAAAATTTGAGCAAGAGAAAAATGAGATCTATCATCCATAGGGATCCTTCTATGGCCTATAAATCAATGCAAGTAATCATGTAGAATAGGTGGCAGAGTTTCATCTAAATCCTAATATTCAAGAGTGGTTTGTAATGTCCCCATTTTAAATAATTGCATAGCAGGAAAAATCCATCAATCCTACTAGTTCCCTAGGTTGGGTGGAAACATTGGAAAGTTAATAACGGAGCTAAGAAATGGTGTATAGAAATTAGAAAGAATAAATATTTATTTAATGGATTTAATTAAATGAATTCAAGTGAAAAATGAAATGGATATCATGTGGAGAGTATGGGAAGCCTAACGTTTTTGGATGGATTATAAGATTAATATAATTGTCCATATACTTCATAGGCCAAATTTTGGATTAATTGTAACTTACATGGGGAGAGGAAGAGACAAATAGGAGTTTCATAGACACTTGGCTAGATTCCTCTTACATTTATGACATCTATGACACCAATGATGGATATTATATGAAAATTATGACTAAAGTCAGATTTGAAGTCTAAAATCTAACATATATGACATTTTTGGTCGAAATATACCCTACAATAGAGCTACCATGTGAGTTTTGGAAGCTCAATGGGCTCCTACTCAAATTTGGAGAAGGTGGAAGGCTAGGAAAGAGGGGACACATGTCAATTCATGAGCACACACCCTAATTTGACTTGGATTGAGTTTTTGGATGGATTGGGAACCTTATAAGGCTAAGGAGTTTTATAAAATATAGCAAGAAACCAAGAGAATGGCCTTTGTATCATTTGTGAAAATAGTTATTGTGAAGAGAGAAAGCTAGTGGATGACTAGTTCATGCCTTAGCGAATTTCGAGGGTGAAAGATTCCCATCCTAGTTGTTGTTAAGAGGTACCAATCAGGTATTTCAAGGAGATTAAATGGAGTCATAATTTACAGGTGCAAGATATAGAATCTTTTGGATATATCAAGTTCAGCTTGTTCTTCCTTTCATCTCAAGTTTTCTCATCATATTTCAGATCTATGGAGTGAGACACACTTGGTGGGATATTCATCTATTTGAGGGAGATTATCTTGCTCCATTAATTTGTATTCTGATGTAAATTATCTGATATTTAAGTTCAGAAATATATCAGTTCGAAAGGCCAAGAAATATCATGTATTATTTCTCAATAATGAAGAAACAATGCAATTTCCCCACTACCTTGTTGTAAACTGTTGTAATCTTTATGGATTCGAATGGATGTATAAAATATTTATGATTTATGAATGAATGGAATGTAATTAAAATATATTATGGGATTAATGTTCTATAACTTATAATTTGTGTCCATTGGGTCGAATTTCATAGCAATTGGAGCAAATTACATCTCATTTCCCCAAGGGTCCAAAACTAGTTTTTTATTTTTATTTTTTTATATCTGATTGAGAAAAGTGATAAAAACCATGCAAGGTCGATTGGTTATGCATATGAGTCTCTGATAATGTATTATACACATCCCATGCTTCAATTTGAGAATTATAGTGCACTTCTTCACCTTTTGGAAGCCATTTCTACCACTTACCCCAGGGGGGATTTGAGCCCAAAATTGCCAGTAAAATCATCTATCTTGTTCATAATTTAGTACATACTTGCAAAAGTTATTGGAGGACCATAATAAATCCATGAACATAATAATTAATTTATTATATCATTCATACATATTCTCTAAATATTTGGGAGAAATTGGATGATTTGGAGACCAAGACACTAAAACTAGTCAAGAGCCAAAATTGCGAAAACATTGGAAAATTGGGCATCTGGGTAAAAATTTAAAAAGGGGACATTAAAAGTCGTATCATAGCATGATATTAGAACCTGATGTGGTCTGATATTTTTTAGGACAATAATTCAGGTACCACCATTATATATTGAAACCCAAAATTTCTTTTGTTGAAGAGGAAACTATGACTAGGGATGAAAAGGGAACCTCATATGATGGTGAGGAGCTTATAAAATTTATGGAACCTATATTTGAAGACATGACTAAGAATATTATGAAATGATTCAAATTTTTGGCTATCCAAAGTTGGGAAAAATATATTGATTTTAAGAAAACCAAGGTGGGGGGAATGCATCAACTTGCTTAAAGGAGCAAAAGGAGGAGACCCATGAACCACCTAGTTCTGAAATAGGTGAAGTAGAAGAAGTAGTACATGAAGAGGATCGAAATTCACTCCCAAGTGACTCTGAAAAATATGAAGAGACATCACATGAGTATGAAGAAGTTTCTATTGAAAATACTGAAGATGAACTTGAAGAGATCCAAACACTTGATGTGGTGGAAGAGGAACTTGAATTGTCTCTTGATGAAGGTTATGCAATTTTTAAATAAGAGCACGATTCCTCTACATTGGAACCAATATATGACAAAGGTTTCACACTTTTGAAGGAGTTGCATGATACTATCCATATGGATACTTCCCATGATGAAACTTCTGCACTTTTTTATCATTTGGGCGAGTTAGTTCATTCTCCTACATCCTACAATTCCATGTTTTGTAGCATTAGTCTCAATGAAGTATGGGTGAAAGGGATCTTTTTAATGGTGCCACATGAGGAGTATGAAACTCCTAGATTTAATTTTTATGATGACATGGTTGGAGCACACTCTTATTCAAATTCGTAGCAGCATCCTTTGTTACTTTATGATGATACACATATACATGGTTGCACCTATGATATGCACTTGAGTCACTTGAAGACTCATGGTTTCTCTTGCTCAACACTTAGTTCATTTGATGTTGGAGGAAATTCATCCAACACTGGGGTGAATAGATTTATGATTGGATAACATTTTTGTTTCCAGTCACGTAATTTTTTGTTATATATTTATGATCCTATCATTCATGGATGTATGGGTGAGACTTCTTTGAGTCATTTGAAGTCTCCTTGTTTCTCTTGCTCATTATTTGGTTTAGATTTTAGTGGAGATTATTCATTCACTTCTTGGATGAAATAATACATGGCTGAATATTTTGATGCATATCACATCCTTTTCGAGCAGAATTATAGCATATGGTATCCTCACTTATGTCATTGGAGCAGATTTCATTCGTCACTTGAAGCTTGTATGCACTTGGAAAATGGTGATCTACTTACTTGGAGGTATAAGCACTTTCATGACTTTTTGATGAGGCACCTCCTTGATGTACTTTTTTATTATGTTGTTATGTACTTTGATGATATATATTATGTACTCATAATTTTTGGAAGAATACATACAAGAAAATGGGATCCCAGAATTATCTTTCCTAATGGTATGGGTTGGAGAGCACTCTTAATTGTTGGAGTGCAATACAAGCAACGCCTAGATATTGTGTTGAAAACTTTGCAAGAACAGTCTTTGTACGCTGAGATGTCTAAATGTGAATTTCGGATGAAAGAAATATTATATCTTGGGCACATTATTGGGAAATATGGAGTGGATTTGCACATGGTAAATATCAGGGCTATCTTAGAATGTCCATCACCAAAAAACATCACAGAGGTAAGAGGCTTCATTGAAATATGTACATACTACAGGAAGTTTGTGAAAGGGTTCTCCAAGTTGACTTATCCACTCACAGATTTGACTAAGAAGGATGATTTCAAGTGGAATGAAGAGGCTGAAAATGCCTTCCAAGAAATGAAAGAGGTAATGAGTAGTTGTCCCATACTTACATTACCTAATTTTTCTAAGCCTTTTGTTGTTGAATGTGATGCCTCAGGTGGAGGAGTAGGGGCTGTCCTAAAGCAAGGCCAACACCCTATATCCTTTGAGAGAAAAAAATTTCAGCCTCATGAAAATATTTGTTCCATATATGAAAAAGATATGTTGGCCATCATGCATTCCTTGCCCAAATTCCGATAATACTTGGTAGGAAACAAGTTTGCGGTGAAAACTGACCACAATAGTCTAAGACACTTCCTTACCCAAAAGGATCTAAATGAAATGCAACCAAAGTGGGTAAGAAATATAAAAGATTATGATTTTGACATTGAACAGGTGAAAGGAAATAATAACATTGTAGCAGATGAATTATCTCGAATACCTTCTTTTTCTCTCATGGACATTGCTAAAAATTGGAAAGACATTCTACTAGTTGAATATGCAAAAGATAAGTTTTTTTGTGATGTATTAGATGGACTCATGGGAGATTATAACTACAGAATTTTTAATGGGAGGATATACTATAAGGGAAGAATTTATTTGGTTCGAGATTCAGAGTTTAAGTACAAATTTTTATAGGAAGCACATGATTCCCCAGGAGCATGCCATCCAGGTATCTTCAAAACCTATAAGAAAATAAGGAAAAGGTTCTATTGGAAGGGGCTGAAGGAATGTGTTAAGAAGTGTGTGAATTAATTTAAGGCATGTCAGAAAAACAAATCAAAACTCACATACCCATCTGGTTTATTACAACCATTTCCCATTCAAGAGCAAAAATGGGATAGTATATTGATGGATTTCATCATCGGTTTGCCCAAATATTTGGGAAAGGATTGCATATATGTGGTAGTGGATATATTGAATAATTTTTCTCATTTATTTTCTTTTACATCCTCTTTTAGTACTGTACAAGTGTTTGACCATTTTTTCAAAGAAATCTTCAGATTGCATGGGCTCCCCAAGAGCATTGTGAGTGATAGAGATGGCAGATTCATGAGTTCTTTTTGGAAAGAAATTTTCAGATTGGTGGGAAATAAGTTGACTAAAAGTACAATATACCATCCCCAAATTTATGGACAAACAAAGAGGGTGAATAAATGGTTGGAAGGGTACCTCCAAAACTATGTGGGAGAACAACAAAAAGCTTGGAAAAAATGGCTACACTTGGGTGAGTTTTGCTACACCACCACCTTTCACATGTCAATAGGGATGTCTCATTTAATAACATTATATGGTTATGATGCACTTACATTTCATGATAGTAGAGCTCCAAAATATAAACATTGGGTGGAAGAAATCCAAGAAATTTAAAGCTTTTAAAAGACAATTTGTAGGTTTCCCAAAATCAGCAAAAAAAATATGCAGATAAACATAGAGAGGAAATGACCTTTCAGGATGATGATTTAGTGTATTTGAGATTGCAGCCATACAAAAAAACATCTCTTAAAATGAATGGAGCAGAAAAGCTAAAGCCAAGATACTATGGGCCCTACAAGGTAATCCAAAAGATTGGAGAAGTAGCATATGAATTGGAACTTCTGGAAGGAAATACAATTAAGAATGTATTTCATGTTTCTTGTCTCAAGAAAGATATTGGTAATAATTTTTTCATTTCATATACACTCCCTCATTTGTATTATTAAGGACAACTCACACTTATTCCGGAAAAGGTTTGGAAGACAATGGAGAGAATATTAAGGAGCAGAACAATCAAAGACTACTTCGTGTAGTGGAAGGATCTACCAAGTGAAGATGCCACATGGGAAGAGGAGAACAGTTTGCAGCATACAAATATGAAATTGATTTATGAAAATCAATATTATGTGGGGAGGACTGTAATGTCCCCATTTTAAATAATTGCATAGCAGGAAAATTCCATCAATCCTACTAGTTTCCTAGGTTGGGTGGAAACATTGGAAAGTTAATAAGGGAGATAAGAAATGGTGTTTAGAAATTAGAAGGAATAAATATTTATTTAATGGATATAATTAAATGAATGCAAGTGAAAAGATAAATTGCTATGGAGAATGGAGACCCATGGAGACTATGGGGCCCACTCAAGCTAGAATTCCTATGTTAAATGGAATCCTCCTCTTCTAATCTCGAATCTATGGGAATCCTAATGTTTTTTGATGGATTATAAGGTTAATATACTTGTCCATATACTTCATATATCGAATTTGGGATGAATTACAACTTACATGGGGAGAGGAATATCCAAATGGGAGTTTCATGGACCCTTGGCTAGATTCCCCTTACATTAATGACATCTATGACACCAATGATGGAGATTCTATGACAATTATGGAAAAATTCAGATATAAAGGATAAAATATGACATATATGAAATTTCATCTCTAAATATACCATCCAATAGAGCTCTCATGTCATTTTGGGAAACTCAATGGGATCCTACTCAAATTTGGGGAAGGTGGAAGGCTAGGAAAGAGGGGACACATGTCAATTCATGAGCACACACCCTAATTCGACTTGGATTGAGTTTGTGGATGGATTAGGAACCTTATAAAGATAAGGAATTTTATTAAATATAGGAAGAAACCAAGAGAATTTCCTTTTGATAATTTGTGAAAATTGTTATTGTGAAGAGAGAGGGAGCTAGTGGATGACTAGTTCACGCCTTAGCCAATTTCGAGAGTGAAAGATTCCCATCGTAGTTGGTATTTGGATAGGCCACTCAGATATTTAAATGATATTAAATGGAGTCATAAGTTACAATTTCAATATACATAATCTTGTAGACATATCAAGTTCATCTTTTTCTTCCTTTCATCTCAATTTTTCTCATCATATTTCAACTCTATGGAGTGAGGCACACTTGGTGATCTATTCATCTCTTTGAGGGACATTATATTGCTCCAGTATTTTGTATTCTGATTTAAGTGATCTGATATTTAATTTAAGAAATATATCAGGTCGAAAAATCAATAAATCACATGTATTATTGCTCAGTAATGAAGAAATAGTGCCATTTCCCCACTACCTTGTTGTAAACTCTTGTAATCTTTATGGATTCAAATGGATGTATAAAATATTGATGATTTATGAATGAAGAGAATGTAATTAAAGTATATTTTTGTTTTCATTTTCATTAAATTATAATTTTTGGCCATTGGTTTGAATTTCATAGCAATTGGAGCAAATTACACCTCATTTCCCCAAGGGTCCAAAACTAGTTTTTTTTATATTTGATTGAAAGAAGCGATAACAACCATGGGATATTAATTTGTTATGAATATGAGTCTATTATAATGTATTATAAACATACACTTATTCAATTTTATAATTCAAGTGGGTTTCTGCACCTTTGGGAAGCCATTTCTACCACTTACCCTAGGGGGATTTGAGCCCAAAATTGCCAGTAAAATCATCTATCTTGTTCAGAATTTAGTACAGACTTGCAGAAGTGATTGGAGGGACATAATACATCCATGAACATATAAATTAAGTTATTATATCATTCATACACCTTCTATGAATATTTGGGAGAAATTGGGCTGATTTGGAGACCAAGACACTAAAATTAGTCAAGAGCCAAAATTGCGAAAAATTTGGAAAATTGGGCATTTTGGTAAAAAATTTAAAAAGAAATATTACATGGTTCAGAAAAAAAACATTATAGATATTATAATTTCAGTGTAATCATGTATCATTTTTCTATTTTGTTGTGCTCAGTCAATCCAAGACAATCAATTCCATGGAGGATAGGTAAAACCCATGGCCAACAAGATACCAATGGGTAGTAGAGAATGGAAGGGGGTACTATGTATCTTGTTTAAGACACCAGTTTGTTATTTTGATATAGTATCCACATCCATATGTAAGAGGTTTCAAGTTATAACTAGAAATACATTGACAAATAAGTTAATGTAGGGAAAAATACCTAATGAATAGGATTCTCATAAGTCACTATAAATGCATAAATGATCCACATGCATGATATTCATTATTCACCTTAATACTTGAAAATTTTAATCATTAATTCTCCAAAAGTAAAAAAATCATAGTAAGCAAAAATAAAATGAGCTTCTAGAAAATAACAGATACCAAGAAAAGTTTACCATACTAGAAAATAACACATATCAAGATTACCTCACGAGCAAGTCTATATTTTTCACAGTCAATAGCATGATGCGATGCTCTGCCAATACTTTCCTTCGTCCAAAATATATTATAAGACAAGTACAACCAATATGCTTGGTTGCACTAAACAATTTCAAAAAAATTTCTTGTAAAATTGTTGGATGGAACTAAGAAGATGGGATGATATTGTATTTTAGAAGAACAAATGTTCTTAAGCTTGGACAAGAGGGGATGGAATACATATTCAAAAATACCAAAATATTTCCTCGAAAAACAGAGTTAGATTCAATTTTAAAACATATCCACTTTAGTTATTTAGAGGGAAAGATTACTTTAGATCTCTCATGGAGCTTCATTAAGAAAACAATAGAATATGCTTCTTATTGGTTCAGGAAGATTATTGGAAATCTAGGCATCATTTTCAATGATATCTTGAAGGATAAAGGACACAGGGTCATTTAGAAGTGAGAAAAAAGTACAAGGTTGAGTTCTCTTCCTTGTGTGGCTGAGAACACTTGCAAAGCTCAAGCTAATTTCTAGAGAGCAACACCATAGTTTTAGGGGTGAAACATCATCTTGAATAACTCAAAATTCATTTTATGGTTGTGAAATCATTGTATTATGACCAAATAAGTCCGTAAGCTCACTACTACTTAGTATTGTCGCTTATGTTGGATCGTACTTCCTTTGCTGGGTTGTTATACTTCTTTGTTGGAGTGAATCTATATGCCTAGCCCTCATTTCCAGTGTTGAAGGAATAAATAAAGGACCATGAACTATAATTTTGTTGGGTTATTTACTGTAGAGGTTGTGTATTACACTATGGGTGGATTTACTATAATCTTGGTAGATTTCTTCTGGTTTTATTCACTATAGGATTAGATGATTTAGTACTATGTTAGAAATATGGTGCTAGAAACTATTGTTGTGGGAGTCATTTAGAGGATATAAGGCATCTAAGGAGATAACTATGGCCATTATATATTGATTGGTTTGATTCTCTAGATATGGGTATATTATGAGTTCTTGAACTACAAGATTATACCATCCAGAAGGCTATAAATCATCAACAAGTGGATTATTTTCCTTTCTAGTCTATCCTATCAACATATTGTATGTTGGTTTATTTGCATATTGTTAATAGGTAGTATTAAATTCTACAGCAGTCTTCTTTATTTGCAAACTTAAACTCCTAGCTATTGATTGAGATAAATTATATCATTGGAGCATTTTATATCTATTGTTACAATTATGTACATATCAAGTTATTTTGTTATTCATATCATCCTATAACTTTCATATGAAACATAAAAACCCCAAACAACAAACCCAGATTGAAAATGACAAAGTGTTTGAAAAAATTCCCAAACTACAAAAGCTAGAAAAACACCAGTGATAAGGGATTTTTTTAAGGAGATTAGGGAGGGAACATTACATGGAAGGATCGACATTCAATTGAAGAAAAAGCTCTGAACAAATTGAGAAGATGAGCATTAAATTTTCATTTTTTAAAAGATACCCATATGGTCCTCACCTTCTTTAAATCTTCAAGATCTATAATGCTTGGTGAACATTGAACAACGAAAAATATAGCTAAAAATGTTTCTAACGGGAACATATAGATAATGAACTAGACATTATGAGAACATACAATAATACATATATTATAATTTTATTAAACAAATGTAAATCAATTTTAGATTCATATCTATTAAGCACCAAGAGGGATCCAAAAGACAACTGAGATGCAAATTACAACAAATAAAATACATCAAAGTAGAATAACAACTTAGCATAAGCTCATTTCTAAACCTCTCTAGATGCACTAAAATACTTAAGCATACTTTTTTTAAAGTTTTTAAGAACATGGAATTTTATGCATAAAAATGGAAAATAAGCAACATGCCAAGTGGGTGAGCTTCATGTTCCATGCGGACTAGCAATGTATGGCAATTTATGCGTAAAAATATGTGGAAAGGGTCCTTCTAGCTCCAACCCCTAATCCTCTTTGCATGTTTTTGTGTTAACACCTAGAAATGATATGTCCTCTTACATATCATAAACCTAATCAAATTGGGCCTATACCCTGTTACAATCCTACCTACAGTTGGTCCAAGTGACTTGGCAATGCACAAATCATGGACCAAGAGTTATGTTTGCAAAATAGGCAGATTGCATAAGATCAGGATGAAACGATCAGGAAAAACAAATTCCAATAAAATAACACTATCTAATAGATTAGGTTGAAAAAAAGAACATTAAATTGGGATATATTCCAACACAAGAACATGTTGTAGACATATTCACTAAACCCTTAAGCAGAGATGTATTTGAATATCTCAGGAAAAGATTAGGATTACGTAGTCTCTCTTCCAATCTAAATCTCTCAAGAAAAAACAATGCATCAGTTGGCATCATTTCACGGGGAGACAATAATAAAAGCCATGGGGAGTCATGCAACCCTTTTTCCTTGATGTTAAAGGGGGATAAATGAAAGCAGTATTGCCATCAATGTCAAACGAGGATATTGTTGGAAATATGGAAATACAGGTTGGAATTGATGGCATTGACATTGTCAATAGATTTGTGAGGATGATAATAAACCTTGATGGCATTGAGAGTACTAAATTTACTGTATAATTATGACTGGAATAGGGATACTAATGTTGTATTAAATGGGTTGGACAACCTGGATGCTCGAAGGCACGTTAACAAGATTTGCTTGGTTGTAGGAGTTTCTATGGTAGAAAGTGTAACTACTAGAAATTTTGGACTAATTTACATGGATACAATTGAATTTAGCAATTTAAATATGCAATCTCCGTTTCATAAATAGCACATTGGGAAATCAGTCTTGAAATTCAGACTAGATATGAAAATTGTTGCATACCATTCCAATGGAAAGGATCTTGAGTTTGGTGTAGCACTTTTAAGCGGTTTAATGTTGCATTACAATATGATTGCATGGCTTCAAGATAAATATGTCAAAATTGTGAGTATGGATTATGCTAATCTATAGAGGAAAATTAGTGTAATGATGGACATTTAAATTGGTTGAGAAATGAGTTGGGTACTACACTGAAATTCCTTCCCAGCTTTTTGGATATACTGATTGTGCTTCCAAAGGAGACATACAACTACAAAATTGCATCTCATCGAGAGATACGTCATCAATTTCAGAAAAAAATGATGGATCAGTGGAGATTGCTTTTAATATATTGAGTTCTTGCTTGGTTGAATATTTTCATGAACAGGTTTTAGATGTTTTTTCTTTCATCATAGATACGACTAGTCACTGGAATCCCATATAACATGCTTGGCGCCATGAACTCAAACAATATTTTTGATGTCATAGTGAATGTTGTCTATGAATTGAAATGCTACCCAATTTTAGTAAGTCCTGGTGGCATTGCAGAACAAATTCCTTTCATTCAGGTGCTTGTGCCTCGTGTCATGGAACTCAAGCCACGTTTCATGGTTTCATGGAAGATTAACTAAAGAAGGATATTCTTGTGATGAAGGAACAAGTGATCAATGCAGGAAGCAGGGTGATCGATGAAATCAAGATCAGCATTCATCCAGGAGACTCAACAATAGTCTGATATGGTAATCAACGGTGTAGATTGAGTCGGTGTTTGGGATTTTTCTCACATTGATAGAGAAGCTGGTCTGTTTAGTGTTTATCAAGCCCATCCTTATCATTGTTAATCAACTTGTAGTGAAAAGGGTATGCTATGGATCTAGGTGCTTGGAATCCATGAGAATATTACCATCTTGGATCCCAGGACGACCTGTTAGGCCCCTACCCTTTTGGAAAAAATAACAACATTTGTCAATGATCTTGTCGATTATCCATTAGTCTATATTCAGTTTGTGGAAAAATGACAACATTTTTCAATGGTATCGTCCATTGGTCTATATTCAATTTGTGAGAGCTATTTACAAATTCTTAATGAATTTTAGTCCACTCCTTCCTCTAAAAATTGAAAAGTGATATGGAGTAAGGATGGGTAGCTAAAGCTAAATGCCTTCTACTAGATATTGACACACAATAGGATTATCATAATGGAAAATATCACAAAACAAAATATTCAAGGACCCTCTCATTGTGCATTATTCCTCACAGAGGATGAGACTACAAAACCTATTTTTTATAGAATGTGATTATGTTTAATCAATTTGGGATGATGCTATGAATGAAGTAGGGAAAATTAAAAAACTTTCTTATGCTTGGTACAATTTGTTCTTTCATTTGAAAAATTACTACCTAGGATCCTTTCATCTCAAACCTAACCTAACTATAATAAGGATGGACCTTACCAAATACGTTTCACTACAAGAAATCCTGGAATTAGCATCCCATTTAGCATCCCTTTTTAGTGTATTTTTTTTACATTGAGTGGTAAAACTAGACACTAAATGGGACGCATCATGGACAAAACTTAAAGCATCTCAAAAAATGTCTTTTTTTGCTTCCTAAATAGCATCCTTTATGACGTCCAAAATAACGTCTATTTTTGTGCTTCTAGAATAGTGTCCAACTTTGCTTGCTAAACAACGTTGAGGTTCGCTTCCTAAATAACACCCTATTTTGCTTCCTAGCGAGTGTCTTCTTTTGCTTCTTAAATGACATCCCCATTAGTGCCATATTTGCATCCTCAATTGAACCATGTTAGCATTCAAATTAGCTTCAATTTTTTATATCACTTTAGCATCCATGTTTGCACCATGTTTTACTTCCAAATATGTGTCAATTTTTGCTTCCAAATTTGCACCAATTTTTGCTTCCTTTTTTGCATCGTGTTTTGCTACCAAAATGATGCCAAATATTTCTTCTGTTATTGCACGATATTTTTCTTCCTATGTAGCATCATGTTTTGCATCCAAAGTAACGTCTTACTTTGCTACCATATCAATGCCATGCTTGGATTCATCATTACCGCCACGTGTTGCATCCTTTTTAATGCCTAGTTTCACATCTCTCATTTTTTGGTCACTAATTTAGTCGTTTCTAGTAAATTTATATACGAATTTTGGTCATTTTGTTTGGTCACTTATCTCTTATTTTTTGGTTACCAATTTAGTTGTTTTTAACCGATATTATGATATCATTAGGGCATGGGGGAATCAAACCACCAACCTCCTGCTTGTAAAGCAGACACTCTTCCATTGAGATAGCACCCTTTAAGAATATGGGAACCTAACTTACAGAGTCCTATATAATGGTAAAAAAGATCAATACACAAATTTGAGTATCTAATCATCGACAAAGGTTGATAGATTTTATAAGTTCACAATATATGATCAAGCATGTTATCAAATCCATAAACATTTTCTAGGAATTTTGAACAAAACTCAAGAAATTGGCTAAATGGAATTGCAAAAATCACTATTCCATAGCAACCATTATGTTTGTTTAAGGTTTGATATTTAATCACACCCCACTAAGAGACCCTTGATTGAAGACACATCCTTAAATGAGAATACAATTATATTCAAGCAAAACAACCATTGTTTACACCATATTTCAATAAGAGGATACTACACACTATATAAAGATGCTAGATCTTGGAAAAAATGATTGTAAGAAACCTCAGTTCAGAAATACCTTTATTTTCAAGAAAAAATAGGACTTGTACAGAGTTGGAAATGATTGTTGTGTATGATTTTGACACAGAAAATTTATATCAGCACTAACCTCTTAGAAAAATTTTACACTTACTAATGATTCAAGATTGGAATTGATTTGATATTTGTTTTTATTACATTAATGTTTGAAGGATTAATGTTTCACCGTAATGTGTTAATCTTAGGTGATCTCAAGGAATGTTTTCAACATTTATGATTCATTAAGATTTTACTCTTTGCACGATACTATGTGACCCTGAGATTTATTGAGTATAGAAAATGTTGAATTACAAATTTGAGAAATGGAGTTATTTCAATCCTTAACAAAGGTGGTTAAAATGAACTGAAACAACTACCACTTAAAAATGAAGGATGAGATACCAGAGATTAATCATATCCTTGACTTGTTTGAAAAGGCTAGTGTCAATCATGTTTAGGGAATTTAAACAAACTCATGTATTTCCTAGTCAACAAGAGAATTGAAAATCAGCCAAATTAAATAATTACAAGAATATTTGATAGAGAAAGATGAGAACCTTGTGGTGAAAGCAATGGAAATCTGTGCTTAGCATGGGCAGTTACTATTCAGCTGCCAAATATTGGAGATCTCTTTGGTAAATGTGTTTCATACCAAGCAAAATCTTTGGCTGGTTAGTTAGAGACATGAAGGTCATCACACTCGATAATTAAAAGTAAGTGCATTTAATGATAGTGGCTTAGTGACTCATTTTATCATGAATCCAAGTGTGGCTATAACATTTTAAAGTGAGCACAACCATATTTACGCACCCACCTCAAAAAATAGTAGCTACTCTTCACAAAAAGGTTTCTCATATAAGAAAAATGGCACCCCCAAAGGAAGCAAGCAATGGTGTTAATCCAAATCCTTGATAGTGGAAACAAGATTGCCAAAGGATTTCCAAGTGAAAGTGGGAAATTTGTCGGCTTCTTTGATAGAAATCAAAGTTGGAGATCATGCAGAAGCAATTGAAATTGAGTTGAATGGACTCTAATGTGTGCTTAGGAACATGAATGCTGGAGTGAGAGGCTGCTTCTTCTAAATCCAGAAATTAAAATCTCTTACCCTTTGTTTCTTTCCCTTAACTACCAATCAACATAATTTTCTGAAGTAACTCAGAAAAAAGCGTTTGATTAGAAGACAATGGAAAACTATTTCTAGGGTAAAGTTTTATCTCTAGCTAAAAGGACCTCTATTTATTCATAATATATAAAGGTTTTGGGGAGCTAACCAGATCCATGGTTACATGTTGAAGGGCATATTTCAAAGAGTACAATTGACCTACAGAGCAAACTTTTTTGGAATTTTTTATTTTTATACAAAAAGAGATTTTTTACTACAAACTAACATAAATCATGTAGGAATATAAATAAATTTCTAATCGGATTCACTATAGTTGCAATATAATATTATACTCAACTTAACTGTATTTGTAAGCCAATGCAGAAGATGCTCAAATTTAAGACCATTTAAACTAAATAATTGTCTAACCTTCTTGTCGATCCAAATATTTTGATGCAGTGTATCAAAGCTTGTGTCATGTACTGTCCTTTGAGGGTACAACCATGCAAATGTATAAGCTACAACATACCATGCCATTCCCTGCATGCATGATCATGATCAACACAACAAGTATGGAAGCCATTGCTAAGAGACTCATGTGGATTCCACTTACCCACCCATTTCCATTTTAGAACTTAACCACGCCACTTATAAATATAATTACCTTAGTCTTCCACTAGCATATGAAGATTCCAACCAATATGACTCAGTTTTAGCTTAGTTGCGAGGGATGAAAACGTTCAAGCTCATCTCACAATAATTTTTTGGGATGAAATTTCACCATACAGGGAAAGGAACCTACATGACCATAACTTAATTTAAATCATCTAGTTTTATTTTAGTTCTATAATAAGATGTGGAATAGAAATAGACTTGGAGGCTTCCCAACGTTGGCGTGGAGACGATTGTGACAGTAAACATGACCCCATATGTGCATGTGCATGTACATGCAGTAGAACAAGAAATCGAGTGGATTAACTAAATATTCCAGTTGAAGATACTTTTGACAATGAAATTCCAAATGCAACTTCAAATGAAAAAATCTATTAATCAAACAGCAGGAGCATATCATCTTCTTTAGAGCTCGTGCAAACTGAGTAGCTTGAGTATCATTATCTTCTGGCTTATTCTAGCTCTCAGCAATTTGTGACAATACGTAAAGATGGACCATTAATCTCTCCTTCTTTGAATGAATTTCATCCCTGTGCACTCTATAATCTTGAAATATTTCTTCAACAACAAATGAGTTAAGCTCTATGAAACAAACATGAGACAAATCTTATATTTCTGCAATTTAAAATGTTTTACATAATACTCTGTACTTTTCTAGCATCCAATTAGTACTAGAATAAAATTCTATATGCCTTGACCAGCCATTGAGTGATTTCAAATTGAAAACCAAGAAGATTAACTAATTAAATTTCTAACCAATCATATTCAATACATTTATGTTGTCTTATGAGATCTCTCTAAATATTATAAAAAATAATACTTATTTAAATTGCCATAAGAATAGGTAGAAGGCTTATAACCATCCTAATCATGCCCATCAACAACGTATGTTAGGTTTAAATATAATACTAGGTAAATTAGTGAATTATATTTATGTTTCTAATTCTTCCCTCAAAAGATTTCAATATTGGTATAGATTCAAAATTTGGCTAGGGATTATATGTATGCACTAAGAGAATGTTCCAAATTTCAATAGCCAAACTGTCTATTTTATTTTGTTGTTAATATAATCTTATCATATATTGAAAAGTCAATAACTATACCAAAAAATAAAACAACAATATTCTACATGTAGCAACGAAAAGAAAGATGGTGCATATAAAAATGTTATCAGAAAATGTTAGTTCTGACCTGTTTTGACTCAAACCTGTCTAGACCAGTTGTTTTGAATTAGTTTGTGCTAAAAGTGTCCAAGCCAGGTATGGACAATTCCACCTAGCTATCTTGGCCCAAAGTCGGTGATTTCATCACTGTTTAGGCCATACCCCAGTCAGCCCAAAAAAACAAGAGAAAAGTAACCTTCTAGAAGGACACTAAACATTACAATCAACCTACATATACATGCCCCCTCTCTTTGCCTCACATACTTTGTAATGTCCCTAACCAAATCAGCCTATAAATTTTTCACTTCTTTGAGTTTGGTTGAATAACTGGTCAATGTGTTTGGGATACTAACAACACTGTGGATGATTAGAAATCTGTCCTCAAATATTTTCCAAGGATAGGTTGGTGTCAAGGTTCATATCAGTTTTGAAGCCTTTAAAAATGGATGTCCCAACCTTTACCTTTGACATAAAGAGATTGAACCTTGTGCAAGAAATTTCTACTATTGTGTACCAGCTTTTGGTCATGCCATTCGTCCCATTCATTATCAGTTTGAAAATATTTATCTTAATAGTAAGTGATTATCATTTCAAAGAAGTTACAAATCTGAAATTCCCCTTTAAAAAATAGTCCCTAGTATGCACTGTTATTGTTCTAAATTGTCAATGAAGTCTACAGTTATTTTTCTTATCATGTGGTGAATGTCTTGGTTTTCCACGTATATGAAATATTTACATACACATTGTTTGATAAAAATATGATGACACATGAAGCCTAAAATAATCATTCTATGTGCTAAGACAAAAAATCAGTCCCAAAAATTAGTTTAGACAGAGATATGACAAAGTGTTAGACAAAATATACCACCCAATCCATGTGACAGTTAACATTAATATTCAGATCTGAACTATTGGGTTGATACAGTGAGGTCTAGATATGTGTATTTAAGTGTTTGATAACTTTCCCCAACCAAAAATACATAACCAGTCAGTTCCAACTTCCAAATATTACCCAACTCTTAGTAGGGTCTTTACAGTTTGGTTTAGTCATTACTTAGAGGTCGGACTAGATCAACTTACGGTAAATGACCTACTCCATCCTTTTTTACAATTATTTATGCTATAGTTTGAGTTAGGGAGATAACTAGGACAATCCAAAAAAGGCCACACTCATGGCCTGTGTTCAAGATAGATGCAATACATTCTAGAGAGGCGACAAAGCTATACACAATAAGGATATATAGTTTGGCCATAACCCTAGCATATCCAAGCATATCTAAAATATTCTAAACATAGCCCTGCCCTCAAAAGGTAGTATCCTACAACTTATCTCCTGTACCATAATTACAAGAAAAATCCCTCAACATGCATCTATTTTGTCTCCTTCCCTTGCCTCATAAATATCATAAAATGATAAATCCCCCAGCATACTTACACAACATTTGAGTGGGGGTCCAATATTGATTGCAAGTTTAGTTTTGGTGGCTATAGAGACCCATGTTCAAGCTCTAGCTATAAAATTCAAAGAGTTTCCTTATCTTAAAATAGCAAGCCCATTGGAGAGTTGCCTTATCTTAAAATCCAAAACTAGGTATCTACTATCATAATTTAGTGTCCTTATCTTGATATTCATTGATGTTATTAGGCCACCTTCTTGTACCAAAAATTAACAAAGATTACCTTCAACTTTAAGATGAAAAATGGATATGTGCAAAGCATCTTTCACATCCACATCAGATCACAAGCATTTCTGCTCATGACCTACCAACTCCAACAAACAAAAATTCCAATGGCACTGTTGTGGATAAGAAAATAAAGATAATGGAATGGTTGGAACCTGCACATATGTTTTTTCCAACTTGAGAATCTGTCCATTAAAGTCCATGCTAGTCTCCCTTGCCAAATCCCCTACCTATTGATTCCAAACAAAAGAAGTTGCAGTAAATTAATATCAACTAGAAACTTTTGGTTGGCAAAAGAACTTCACAAAATATAACTTCAAACAAAAAAAAAAGTATACAAGAGAAACCATACAAAGTCTAGTATAGTTAAAATTAAAAAAAAATCCACCCAAAGTCATTTACAACCAAAATAAGGGCTTTGAGAAGTGCAATATGTATCTCTTCCTTAGTGTCCTCAATTTTGGTTAAGGGTTTGTTGAGGATCATAGCTCCTACTTCAGTGTCCTAGGTGACATGCTTCATTTGTGTTATTTTTTGCATTTGAATGAGGGTTAATATTTAGAGGTGCTACTGAAAGTGGAGGCTGCATCAATGATGGAGATGATGTTAATGAAAATATGAAGCATGCAATACAAGGTGGAAATTTTCCTCTTGAATCCCTCATCCTTTTAGTAATCACTAATAATGCATTGAGGTCTATGTCTATCCATTCAAGTGCCAAAACATCAAGGAAGAATAGATGGGAAACAAGTGTAAGAAAGGGAAACTGAATAAAGAATTCACTTGAGTCTCCTTTGATTAGAAAATAGAAATAGAATGGAATTTTATTTGTGCTTTGAGCTCCATCCCTCGAACAAGCAAATTTTGAAAATTGGGTTTGTAATGTCTAGGGAAATTGAATAAATAATTCAGTGGAGTCTCCTTCCTTAATTAGATCAATTGAAAAGGAATATTCTGGAGGAAATTTAAATAGAATGGGGTTTTTATCCGTGCTTTAAGCTCTATCCTTTGAAGCAATTTTTGAGAACTAGGTTTGTAATGTCTAGATCGGGTCTGAGATCATACTATGGATTTCAGATATCTTTGCAATCGGGATTTTTCATTTTTTCCAAAAGTCAAAATGGCAAAAGATGGTTTTGGAAAAATGTTTATAGGTCCATTACAAATCGTCCATGGGAATTGTGATGTTGACTCTAGAGTCAATTTGGAAAATTTTAAGCTGTCATATACTATACAAAGGGTAAAAATTATGGGTTGAAACCTACTTTGTGGATGTTCCCCTTCGAATTGTATAAAGATGTGGTAAACTCAGTTAATAGAGTCAGAAAAATGTGTTATTGTCTCTTCCCATGTGAAATTTTAGGTTGAAGTGTATGGTTTAGGAATGATTCTATGAATCTCACACTTTTTGTTAAGGATGGAATTAAGTATGTAAATGTGTTCATTCATACAATCAAAACATGCATTTCCTCTAAAAGGGAAAAGGACACATTAAAATAAATTATTCCATACTTCTAAGGAAATTAGAAAATAATTCTAAAGTAGTTAAAAAAGTCTTCCCTAGACTATTGAGTATGTTCCTATCAACGTTTATGCTTACTTTCATTGTTGTTGCACTTCACATGCTCTAGACCTTTTGGCCCTTGTTGCACATTTAGTTTATTGTTCATAGATTGACTTTTCCAGTCAATGAGTAGGGGATTCAAAATCTACTAGATTTAGTGTTAGTGTTGCAACTACCGAGGAGGATAATGCCACCTAATCCTTCCATGAAGATATTGGGGATAATAAAATGCAATGGCACCATGAAAGAAGAGTTACAGGAAATTAGAAATGCATTTGGTCTCCATTTCCAAAACATTTTTTCCTCTTAGCCTCTTTCTGATAAAGTGCCAAAGGCTAGAAGAAAATGCAATAGGGTGGCTCCTACCAAGGTCAACACTTTTGAGATGAAGTGTTTGGAAGGGAAATTTCAAAAGAGGAACTCTTTCACAATCTCTCGGGAATGGAATGAAGAACAAAGAACAGTAAGTTTCCTAAATTCGATGCCCCCCTATATGAATTTTATGAAGTCATAAAGGGAATAGTTGAAGAGGATTTATGTAGGATGATGGTCAAGAAGGGCTCAAAGATGCATGGCCCTTAGAATTCCTTAATCAAGGTCTTATCAAACTCATACCCAAGAATGATGATTGGGATTCTATACATGGGAGGAAAAGAATTCTCCTCATGAATATTTCTTATAAAATTAGTTCCAAGGCATTGGCCTTGAGGATTGAACATGTCGTGACTATAGGATTAAAAAATTTACCAGAAAAAAAGCTCATTTTTTTATCCGATCCATGAGTTACCATGTTAGATTCTTATTAAATAGGGAATTATTCATCGAGAACATGTCAACAAGATTTGAGATTAGTTTTCAATGTGTAATATCATAGGATCCCCACATAATTTCAACATACAAGGAACTTTTATGCCTAAACACATCTGGGAGGCTTTGAAGCAAGTTGACAAATGGTTGTCATATTACTATTAGGAAGAAAAAGAGGTTGGGATCTCCCCTTTTGACCTAGATAGACATGGATACACTAGGACTAATGCACCTCTAAAATTGAAGGTTTTTAAGCTAGAAGAATGAGAAGAAGGAGATTTTTAGTTGTTTGGATTCATGGGACCTTAACAAAGGAGAATGGATAGAGTGCAAAAATTTATCAAACACTACAGGCCTCCTAGCTTATAATACAGGGACAAGAAGAGAGCTACAACCACTTATTATAGTTGAGAATCTTCCTAAGATAAGTAGAACTTTGCATGGTCCCATTTGGAGATATTGGCAGTGGGCTTATTGTAATTCCAATTTTAGTACAATAGTCAAGAACTCTGTTGCTCATGCACAGGAATAATCCATTGGTACCAAAAGGTATGTCAGTTAGGACAATGAATTCTAGTGGCTTACTAGGCTCAATAGTACTTGCATGTACAAATCATCCCATAGGATCAAAGTCCTATTGTTGATTCTATTACAGAGGCATCGTGCAAAATCAAGATTAGCTTGAATTAGTTTTAAGGATGAAAAATTCCCTTGACAGGGAAAACTAGACACGGTCAAGAACATATTCTAGGACTATAAGCATTCTAAACACTGTCAAAGTGTTGTGCATGGTCATCTAGAAAATGCTCTTGTCAAACTCAAATTCTTAAACCAAATAGTTAGAACAAATCAACAATATACTTGAAGAGTAAAATAGTGAGGATACACATGAAAAAACATACAAACAAAATTTGAAGCCAAACAATATACAATGAGGGTGGATGAGACAAAAATGTTGCATCAAGTAACAAATTCTAGAGGATAAGATTCATTGTTAGAAAGGCATGTTCACAGTTGATTATTCCACCCATAAAGGAAAAGTCAAATAAAAGAGGATAAATCAAAAGCATAAAATGTGAAGTAAAATCCATCGACCATGGTATAAAGATCAATGTATCCTAAAATCAGAACCTTTGAATGTGTTGAATTGTAACCTATTTGTTTGAAACTTCTTAATGAGGACTAAATTGACATCTTTTGGAAAAAAAATATGACAATACATGTGTAAGAATCCTATCTAGCATAGCTCTTACATGTTCAAAGTTCTAGTTTTGAAGTTCTTGAACTTGTGAGATTCAAATATTATCTTTTGCATTGCAATTTTTCTTTTCATTTCACTCTATGATTTCAAGGACAAGACACCCATCATAAAAAAACAATGGATTTTCAAGTTGTTTCAAGAGAAATTTCATAGAATATCATTGTTGGTTTTTATTGTAAGCAACAAAAAGGTGTTTAGAAAATGCAATATTGACATGAGAAAACAATTCTAAGTTGAAATATCATATATCAAACAATGTGAAATAAGGCCAAAACTACAACATTCAAACTCAATTCCTAACAATTTCCTGGTTCTAAATTTACTCTATTACATGTTTCTTTAATATTTATACAAACAAACAGATGGAAAAACAAATTATTATAAAATAATGGTTTAAATTAAAATAACAACAGCTTAAAGTAATTAACAAAACTTTGCACTGTAATCTATAATAAATTGCAAAACTTGTTAGATTTAAATCCAAAAGAAAAACAAACCTAAGCTGACTTTCATGAAAGATTGTCAAAATTAGAAGGAATAAACATTCTATAAGACAGGCATCACAAAACACATTATAGTATGCTCTGACATCCACTATCATCATGAACAAAAGATTTAAAGCACAATGATAATAATGCCTCTATAGCATACACAATATGGCTTATGATTCCAGAAATTATGTCACAACTTGTACATGAAATGACCAACAAGGCCAAAGTATTTAAAACATGGTTAATCTTTTACTTATTGTAACTGTTGAGGCTTCAATTGAAGATGTACAGCATGCTCATATTTCCCTTCATTAAATGCATAAAGGTTCAAATCATGTGAAGAATCCTTTTCTTCCCAAAGACAAAGACTGATAGTATTCTTTGTCCCATAGCCAGGGATGGGGACATCATATGCCAGTGCTTGAAGTTTCCCTCCATCAACCCATTTACGCTTGTACATCCAACATTAAAATTCAAAGCTAGTCCTTATGACAGTCATTTTCAAAAACATTAGCTGTGACAAAACTTCAAAATCACTTTCATATAGTTGACCATATAGAACCAGAAAGTGAGACTGTTATTCTTATGAAATTTCCTCTGTAATATGTACCATATGCAAAATAGAATTAAAGAGATGAACAACAAGAATTTTATTAATGGAGGATTCATTGATTACATTGAAAATAATTCTGTTTTATTTGGATAGAAGGAAGTTCCATAACCTAAATGCCTTTTCTTATAGACATCTGAGATCTATTAGACACTGGACAGTATACTAGCAACAAGATCAATGATTGAGCATGAAACTAGCAGGAGGCTGACACTAGAAATTATACTGGAAACAAAATCAACTATTGAACATAAAGATAGCAGGAAGCTGAAGTCATACTTTCTTATTCAGTTTGGTGGAATAATGTGAAATCTAAATGTCAGGGTGAGTATCATGGGCGAGTTCTCTATTTTTGTCTTTTTCTCTGAACTCATCACATGAATATGGTAGCGTTTGAAGAAGTGTAAAGGCATTGTGATCATTTAATTAACGAAGTAATTTTTATTTACTTGGAAATTTTGACGCACAACCAACATACCACAAGAACTAATAATTAAAGGAAGCAATTTTGATGTAGCTCGACTCGAACCCAGGGCCTGCGGTGCATATACAATGCCCCAATCCCCTTAGGCCCATAAATATTATTCCCACTCAAGAAATAAAATACACCATCATCTCATCGACATTGACATGAATTTTACCAGTGGCCTGAAAGCGTCGGTGTGGATTTTTTTGTTTGTTTTGTCTATAGATTTCACCTATTTCTTCAATGGGCTGAATCACACCAATTTCATTATGAATATTCATGATAGAGACCAAACCTATTTCAGGCCTAATGGCGGCCCTAAGCTCGTCGATGAGGCCGTCTTTTTTTCACAAGAAAGTAAGTGACCTCGAAACCCTCCTGCTGCTGGTGTCGACATGAGTCCAGGACGCACTTATGGTCCATCTGTGTGGTGATGACATGCCTCTTATTGGCTTTGAATAAATGCATGATGCCATTGATGGATATTTTATTCGACTCCTTGGCTCCCGAAGTGAAAATTATTTCCTTAGGGCTCGCACCGATTAGGGTTTTCACTTGCTCTCTTGCCTTTTCCACAACTGTGTTGGATTCCCAACCAAAGAGATGGGTTTGAGAATGAGGGTTCCCATACTGGTACATGTAGTAGGGAATCATGGCATCCAAAACCCTAGGATCGACCGGGGATGTGGCCTACATGTAGAGATACAAAGTCTGACCTACTATCTTGACTCCTTTCATTGTGATTCCTTCTATAGTTTCCTCCACAGTTTCTTCTACTGCTGCTGCTTCCGCCATTGAGAAAGAGGCAGCGGGGAGAACATTGACGAGAGTTCTAAAAGCCCTTATTAACAGAATTGATAGGAGCTTCAACACCATTTTCAAGGCTGATAAGGTGGAAATTGTCGAGGAAGGTTTCAAGTGGGTCTGGTTCGGAAGCATGCTCAAATGATTGACTAAAAGCAGAAGCTCTGCTCGTCACCTGCCTAATTCAATGGATGGAATGGGAATCACCTAAAATAAAAGATTCATCAATTTTGCTAAATAGAAATCTGACTTTGATATCCCAATGGATAAATATAAAGTGTTTTATATACCCTAGAAACTATCCCTTTGAGACTCTACGCCTCACAGAGTCGATGGCCTTTGGTGGGAGTCGTCAGTCGCAGGTGTGAATGTAATCAATCCTGTATTTGCGAGGAGCCCATTTCTATCTTAGGTTTAAGTGGAACAATGGGATCATGCTTAATTACAATGCACCCTCTTTTAACATGCCAGGCACTTTGTTCAGGTAGTCACACTTCACTGCTTCTTCTACTGCTGCTTCCGTCGTTGAGAGAAAGAGGTAGTCGCATGAACATTAACGAGAGTTCTGATAGGAGCTTTGATGCCATTTCCAAGCTCTTGAGGTGTGGATTCTGAATTAATGTAGTGTTGGAGTTTGAAGATATGAGACAAATTTCACTATTTCACAATCAAAAGCATGCCAGATAATTTATGCCCACACAACAATGTATGACCAGTTTTATCAGCTTAAGTCGAACTTTTAAGTAGGTTCCATGGTATATGCCTTTTTTCTTGGTTGAGATTAACTGTTTGAGGGATTTTTTTTTTTTTTTAGCTCAATCGGTAACTTATTCCCTTTGATTTGTAGTATCCATAAATATTTTCTGTTCATTTACTTAACGTTTAATGGAAAGTAATCGAAGTAGCTTGGTAGGTTGTATAATGGTAGTTTTCTTTTTGAAGTAAAAAAAAATTGTAATTTGTTGTTTTATTTAAAAATTAAAGTTACAAATATTTGAAGTAAATTTTTTAGCATTTATATTTGTTAGAATGACTTTTCTATTTAGCAAAAGACCAACATCCTTTCAACATCTTGATGTTTTTCATTGTGATTCCTTCTATAGTTTCCTCCATTGTTTCTTCTACTATTTTTGTTTCTGCCATTGAGAAAGAGGAAGTTGGGTGAACATTGACAAGAGTTTTGGTATCCCTTCTTAACGCCATTGATAGGAGCATCGACGTCGTTGTCGAGCTCTTGACATGTGGAGTATGAATTAATGTAGTGTTGGAGTTTGAAGATATGAAATGTCGGTTTTTAGCAGAGACAAATGGGTAGATGGATTTTAAAAATGAATGCCCATTCTCCTCAAAATTGATGCAAAATACATTTAAAACCCCCACAGCAGAGAATTAGTGAGTAAATTTGAGAAAAGTATAAATATATTTTATTTTATCCACTAAGTTATCAAGGGAAACCATAACCCTCTTCGATTTCGGGGTATTATTTTTTACTTGAAAGGTATGAATGAATTCAACTCTCCATGGAATGCAAGTTGAGCCACCCAAGAGTCTAACAAAAACTCTAATGTGTTAAATTTTTCATATGCTTAGCTAAGACATCAGTATATCATTTCATTTTTCATAATAAAAGCATATAAAACAGGATCACTGAAAGAAGCAGTATCACAAGAACAACACAGATTTATCCTGGGAAAGCCCTAAAGGGAAAAACCCAGCAAAAGGTTCCTCAATATAGATGCCCCAAAAAGAAAAAAAAAGGTAAAACCAACAAGGAGATCAAAAGCCTGATTCTCCTCCTTCTCCAGCAACTTCTCTCCTCCACAAGTGCGCTATTCCAAGTGAGTGTGTGTGTCACAAATGAGGAGCACTACACCTCTATTTATATTCATCCGTTCACTTAAGTTAACTCATTTGTCATGTCGGCTCAAGTTAACTCATGTAGGCTCGAGTTACACATGTAGGCTCAAGTAACCACACTGGGGTGCTGATGACCCACCTTTACAATTAGAGGGGACTACCTCATGACTCTTATTAGTTCTTTCGATTAGGAGCATCGAGGTATAATGTAATACAAGTGGTTCTCCCAGTAGGACCATCGGGGACCACAAAAGATACATATAGAATATTCTTCGAAGTTACAATATTTCAACACTCCCCTTTAACGAGAAGAGTATTCTACAGCAACATTAACAACAACAAGAGTAGAGGTAGGGGACATCATCAACATTAGCAGGGTAACACATCTATAAATCATTGGAAGCTTTTCAACATCACGTAGTCTTCATCTTCAATCTTCAGTCTTCATCATCAGCAACATCTTCAGTCTTTGATCAGCAACATCTTCAGCATTTTGATCTTTCAATTAGCAACGACATCTTCAGCACTTGGACCTTTCGATCAGCAACATCTTCAGCACTTTGACTATTTAATCAGCAACAACATCTTCAACATTTTGAACTTTTTATCAGCAACATCTTCAGCATTTTGACTTTTCGATCAACAACAACATCTTCAGCGCCTTGACCTTTCGATCAATAGCAACATCTTCAGTACTTTGACCTCTTAATCAGCAGCAACATCATCATCATCATCATATTCTGATCAGTCGATCATAATCATCTTCACATTCTGATCTTTCGATCAGAAACATCATCATCATACTCTGATCTTTCGATCAAAACATCATAATCATAGTGCATCATCATCATACTCTGATCTTTTAGATCAGTACGTCATCATAATCATAGTGCGTCATCATCATACTCTGATCTTTTAGATCAGTACGTCATCATCATCATACTCTAATCTTTCGATCAGCATGTCATCATCATCATACTCTGATCTTTCAATCAGTACGTCATCATCATCATACTCTGATATTTTGATCAGTACGGCATCATCATCATCAGCAACAACCTGCAATCCACAACTCAAAGACAAAAATTCTTTGGATCACTTTTGGACTTAAAGTCCAGGGATGATACAATCCCACCACATTCTCGACAACTGAAGTCACCGGATTGATTACGGGAGAATCAGTCCCTATAACTTTAGGACTAATTCCAAGGACGATGCAATCCTACCACATTCTCGACGACCGAAGTCACCAGATACAATTACGGGATAATCACTCCCTATCACTTTAGGACTTG
>LPNX010633050.1:294698-312254 GCA_001517045.1 Pseudotsuga menziesii
CTCTACAACATCACTAATCCCCCTTTCGAGGAAGGTCTTTCCGAACAACACCAAGCTTGTCTCGAAAGTGTTCAAACTCTACTCGAGGCAGAGGCTTCGTCAGTACATCATCATCCAAACCATCATCATCTACATCTTCAGTATGTGGATACTGAACTATCACCATCTGTATCTCTAGTATGTGAATACTAAAAGCATCATCATCTATATCTTTAGTATAGAAATACTGAAATCATCATCATCTCTATATTTAGTATAGAAATACGGAATCACCATCATCTATATCTACAGTATGTAAATACTGAAATATCATCTATATCTTCAGTATGGGAATACTCAAATCATCATCACCTATATCTTCAATATGGGAATACTGAAACATCATCGTCTCTATATTTAGTATAGAAATACTAAATAACCATCATCTGCATCTACAGTATCATTATCTTCATCTTATCTTGTATGTAGAAATACCGGATTTCTACGTGTTACGTGGAACACAGGGTTCTTTGTCATCACAACTGTGGTTATCACATAGAATCATTGTTGTATCCATCTTTAGGTCAAAGATACCTGATATCGGCTTCTGAAGCCATATGGCTTCATAACATAGTAGAGCAATCTACTATGTATTCTACTTCAACCATGCTAAGAGAAACACTGGACTGTTTCCTGCTAAACCATGAACTCATAGCAGACCTCAAAGCATATACCTGATTTGATTTTCCTGTCTGAGATACTTCCAGCCCAATCTGCATCTGTGTAGCCATACAATCTATACTCATGGCTACCATCATAGTATAGACCAAAGTCTATAGTCCTTTTCAGATATCTCATCACATGTTTTGCAGCTACTAGGTGAACTCGTCTTGGTTGAACAAGATATTGACTTAAGGTGTTCACAGCAAAAGGTACATCTTCTACAACCTTTGTTAAGTACATCAATGACCCAATGATCTGTCTGTAGTGAGTCACATCCACTAACTCTAATGAGTCCTCAGCTAACAGCTTCAAGTTGGAGTCCATGGGTGTGGCCATGACTTTGCATTTCAACATATTGAGTTGCTTCAATTATCTCTACCACATACTTTCCCTGGTTGAGAAAGATTCATTCTGAACTTTGCCATACTTCCAGACCTAGGAAATAATGCATTAACCCAAGGTCTTTCATCTCAAATTCTTCTTCTAGTTTCCTCTTACTTTCCATGATATGTTTCTCATTCCCTGTCAAGAATAAGTCATCCACATATAGTAATAGAATGACAGGTACATCTTCTACAACCTTGTAGGAAATTTTAGGATCGACTTTACTCTTGGCAAAGCCCATGCTCATCAGGAAACTATCTATTCTTCCATACCAAGCTCTGGGAGCTTGCTTCAGGCCATAGAGGGCCTTCTTCAACTTGCATACTTGATTCCTTTTGTCTTCAACTTCAAATCCTCGTGACTATTTCATGAAAAACTCTTCCTCAATCATACCATTAAGAAAGGCTTGTCTTTACTTCATCATGGAAGAAAATACCATGATAGTTTTGAAGGAAATGTACCTTGCTTCCAGAAGTAAGTGTCTCTTCAGAATTAATTCCCTCTTTCTGATAGAAACCTCTATCCACAACTCTTACCTTACTTCTATCAGCAACATATCTTATCTTGCAAATCCATTTAGAAGATACCACATTCTTGCTTTCTGGTTTGAGTACTATATCCCAAACATCATTATAGTATCACAACATCTTCTATGGGTTTGTCTTCTCAGGTCATCAACATATCCTAGTCTTCTGCATTCAACCTTGAAGGTTGGAACCTACTTTACTCTTTGTAAAGTCTTGATCCATCACAAAGCTATCCATCATGTCATACCATGTCGAACTCAGATATAATTTTCTGTAGTCACTCCCCCTGAAGTGGAGTATCATCTTCCCTCTTCATTTTGTACAGGTGGTTCTATGCTTGATATATACTGGTCAATAGAGTATGTCATGTCATAGTCTATTCTTTATGGGGAGAATCACGAACCTTGCTTTGTACACTTGTTCCATCATATCGTATACATCATTCCCCATGATCAACTGTTATTCTTTGATCATAGCTTCTTTTATAGCATTCTTTTCTTCATCTTGAGTTATCTCTTGTGCCCATGGTGGTCTTCATCCTTCAAGGTGGATCTACCATTCTCTGAAGCTCTTTCTTCCATCATGGTGTCTCTGACCCTGGGAGCTTCAGATTCATGTTTATTGGAGTGAATCTTGAATTGACATCACTTGTTCTTCAGAACAAGTCTCATCCTTCTTTTCTTGTAGGAGGTTGTTCATGATCTTTCCTACAATTCAAATGCACCAATTGCATGGTTAGAACTATTTCATAAAACATATGTATAACAAAAAATTCTTATGCATCATGCAACTGTTTAGTCAATACAACATTCATCCATATCTCGCTTAAACTTTCTAGATGCCTTCCATCTCCACCATGACATTATTGAGATTGTACACTAATCCAATATGACAGCAAGGAGGTTTGATAAGTAGCAATGGAGAGTTGTATAGCACCATGAGCTACTTACCCATCACATGCATATTAGTAGAATACAGTCATTAATGCAAACAATCTATCATGCATAACACATCACCTGAATATAATCAAATGTATAACAAAACAATATCATGAAATGACAATTGAATACTTATCTTTATTTGTTTCATGGGTATACTCCTTCTCGAGTCTTCAACTTCATCGTCTTCTTCATCATCATTTCTTATCCAAATGCTAAGGTGGATAAGAAGTTCTTCAAGAGTTGAGATCTTCATATTCCTCATTGATTGAGGAATCTTCTTTGGAAGATGAGAGCTTGATCTTCAGAGACGAGCTTCTTCTTCTTCCCAAAGTCGGTTGAAAGTAATCACTTCCTTCTGGAACACATTTCTTAAATGAATGAATTCTATGATCCTGGGAGGCCATTCAAGGTGGCCATCACCACTTCTGCATTCTTCACTTCTTCTTTCCCCGCTTGAAGTTTTTCTTTGATTTGAGAGATCCTTATGACTGCATGGTCTCTGCATTCTGGATCTTCACATTCTTCAGCTGGTTTCTTAAGGTTATATTCCGATCTATGTTCTTCCCTTCAAATAGCTTGGTCAAGGAATCAAACCTCATCAATGTCTTTAGGGAAGACTCTTGTAGTACAATTTGATTCGTAACTGAATCATCAATGATCTTCTGGGATTTGACCAAGTTCTTCTTGAGAAAGCCTTCTAGCCTCATCTTCCTCTGAAACTGGAACCTCTATGCTCATGTAGGTGTCCAATCCATTTTCTTCAGAGAGATCATATACTTCTAGACTTGGAAGTTGTCAACTTCTCCAATCTTATCATCAAGCTGATGTCATAGATCACTTTGAAAAGAGAACCTCAAATGAACATAGCAAAGGATTAGATCTTACCGATTTGAGGTGTCCGTCCTGGTTTCGGAGCTGGCTGATCTAGGGTTTGTCACAGAAACCCTAATTTCAAAAACTTGGAATCTTTTAGATATGATTGTCTATACAGATAGATCTCTTCAAATGGAGCTGTCCAATGTACTCCATTTCTGAAAACAGTGGAGGGAAGCTCCTGGAACATGAAGCCCTAATTTTCCAATTTCTTCAGCAGAAATGCCTGTTACTGTTTCTATGATATATCTGAAATTTATGCTCCTCTATATCTGAAATTGTGTAATGAGGTAAAATCGCATTTCCCTGATCCAACACTGTAGGTTTCATCAGAATTGGTTTCACCATTTGGGATTTATGATCCTTTTCCCAAGGTGACCTGTTACAGGACTATTCAGAACAGCGAAGTTGTACGGAATTCCATGTGTCACTGGTTCATATTTTGAGTCTGATATTCGGACCAATGAAATTACATTCTGTACCCTTTCTGGAACATCTTCAGGAATTCAATTTGGACCTTTGTAGCCCAATATATTGCAATTCTCCCTAGGTGTCCTATTTAGGGATGAATTCTGGAAGAGGCTGGAACCCTAACTTGGAAAGAACATATCTCCTGCAATACAACGAATATGAGGATGCATTTTGGACACCGTGTTCATTAGGATTTTATCTTTGGCCCCTGTAATTTTCATCTCCTGATCCTTCTCCAATCTTGGAATATATCGAATGTGCCAAAACATATCATTTTTAGTATTTAGGGTTTTTCTAGCTCGGGGTCAAACTAGGGTTTGACTTTCCCAGAGTTTCACCCAACCAAATTTATTGATCTAGGTCTATAAAATTTGGTTTTGATGAGGAGAACAATCCTATGCTGGTCTCACTCAAAAAATCCTCTTCTGTAGAAATCCCTAATTTCCACATCGAAAACTGAAAATGCTCGGAATCGAATTCCACTTCGACAAAAAGATGCACCCTTCAAAGGAGAGTCATCCTAGCCTTCTTTTGCTGATTGATTGTGGAGAGAGAACCAAAAAATAAGAATCCATAGCTTCTGTAGCTTGTGAAATCTGCCCTATTCAGTTTAGCTCTGATACCATGTTAAATTTTTCATATGCTTAGCTAAGACATCAGTATATCATTTCATTTTTCATAATAAAAGCATATAAAATAGGATCACTGAAAGAAACAGTATCACAAGAACAACATAGATTTATCCTAGGAAAACCCTAAAGGGAAAAACGCAGCAAAAGCTTCCTCAATATAGATGGCCCAAAAAGGAAAAAAAAAGGTAAAACCAACAAGGAGATCAAAAACCTGATTCTCCTCCTTCTCCAGTAACTTCTCTCCTCCACAAGTGCGCTATTCCAAGTGAGTGTGTGTGTAACAAATGAGGAGCACTACACCTCTATTTATATTCATCCGTTCACTTAAGTTAACTCATTTGTCATGTCGGCTCAAGTTAACTCGTGTAGGCTCGAGTTACACATGTAGGCTCAAGTAACCACACTGGGGTGCTGATGACCAACCTTTACAATTAGAGGGCACTACCTCATGACTCTTATTAGTTCTTTCGATTAGGAGCATTGGGGTACAATGTAATACAAGTGGTTCTCCCGGTAGGACCATCGGGTACCACAAAAGATACATATAGAATATTCTTCGAAGTTACAATATTTCAACATAATGAAGGTAACAAGGATTTAAACATTGGAGGGTATTTTACCCATGGAGCAATTAAGAAATTGGTTATGTGGGTACTCATTATGAAGTATATTCATTCTCTAAGAGTTTGTGTATTTAATAAATCTTAATATGAAAGGAATTATTCTTGTATGTTGACAAGTCCTAAACAAATTAGACTCACATGAATTGGCGTAGGTAAGCATAGAAATATTATAAAGATATAAACAAAAATATGCTTAGCAATCAACATAAGGGAAACTTGTCACAAACCACTGATGAAGAAACCAATCTTGAGTTGTGGTCATTGATCCCTTATCAAATAAATGCATTTTTCACAACATTCAAAACGCTGGAAGAGAATAAGAGTATTTTGGTAATAAGGATGAATACTCCTATTAAAGGAGGTCATCTTGACATCTAGCATGTCGGATGTTCTAAAGAGTTTTGGTCGTCTATTTTGGTTACCTTTCCACACCCCAAAAGGGTGCCAAATATCATAGTGCTATGTGTGTACTGATCCTTGAGCAAGGAAAATCCTTAAAATGGCTACCAATTCCATAGTAAAGTAATATATATATATATATATATATATATATATATATATATATGAGAATGCTCAAGAATGAAAATGTGTAGTCCATATATATATATATATATATATATATATATATTAAAGTTTTTGTCTTGGCATTCGTCAATCTAGAGATGAATGTAATATACGCTGCCATAGCAATGAAATTTCGTTACTATAGAAACGCTATGGACTATGCGTCACTATAGCAATGATTGTTGGGGACATTTTCATTTTTTTCCAAAATTTTAAACTGTTTTTCCACGAAAAAAATAATTTTAACTTCTTCGTGGAAAACTATTGTGGGACTTTGGACCCATATGTAGCAGTGTTTGTTCAAGCACTAGCCACTTTCACTGCAACCATGTGTTAGATGATCTAGGTTTATTTTCATTTAGTTCACTATCAATATTGTTGGCCTTTCTTGCCAAGAAGGTGGGGCATCATAGTTGCCAACATTCTCACATCTACACACTCTGTTGCAATTTCTATGGAGGACAATCGTGCCCAAAACATCACAGAAATATTTCTAGGTACTTTCAAACTTATAAACAAGGATAATATGAAAAAATATACAAGTATTCTAAACACACAAGAGAAGACATGAAGAGAAGAGCTAATGCCTTGGATGATATTTCATCCTTGTTCTTGTGTAATGCATAGAGGTTAGGGAAATATTATGGACACTCTATATTGACAGGCCTTGAGCTTAGTATGATTCCTTGCTTGAAAGAATACTTTTTGTACTCTTTATGTCGCATAGAGGCCTTGGTGCTTCTGTTGAGCCAAGAGTAAAATATATGGGGATTTGGGACTAAACCCCTAGGATGGACATGTAGACTTTGAGGCTAGTGTTAGAGTTGTCTTGTAAGTCATGTGCTTGTGTGATGCAAGATGACTAGGGTTTTATTTTGGTTTCCCTAGCTAAGGTCAGCATAGCCTAAGAAGAATAAGGGTATTGAAGGAATATTAAGGATACTGGGACATAAATATTTGGCTCGATGTGCAGTGAGGGGCTTAGATGTGGAGGAATGACCCAAACCCATTTCTCATGTTTGACAAAATACTTTGAACTCCTCCTCTGATTTCCATTATCTCATGGATCGGGATTTGTACTCGTATGATACATAGGTTTTTTATTCCCCTTTTCTCTTAACCTTCAAACTATACATTACATAACTAGAAAATCCACCCTTTACATTGGGACTGAGGAATAATAAAAATAAAATTGAACACATTGCCTAGGGGATAGGATCTTTTAGGGTCCAGAGCCTTTGAAAGTTTGGAACTAAGGTCCATCATCATAGCTTGAACAACAATGAATGTGCATGTTTGGGTTTTCATCTATTGACAGTGATCAATATTTTGGCACACAAAAAATTTCGTATATGTGTTTGAAATTCAATACCACAGGTTAAAAATAATGACATGTTGAATACAATTTTGATATATTTGCCATACATATTTTCGTATATGTTTTTATTATATTTATGTTTAAAAACAATATTTAACATATGTTTAATATNAATAATGAGATTGTGTTCAAAAACTCGTGGGAGTCTTGTTGTGTGGGCCATTTCTATTAGGCACCAAAGACATCCAAGACAATGTGAACAATGAGAGAGAGGACACACAATGAAATAAAAAGGATAGAAAGTAATGAGAAACCCTCCACCTTTTAAATGACGTTGTACAATTCCCCAGAAACCTACCATAGGTTAATCCATTATATTAAAAATACAATAGTTCCTTGCCACCTAAGGCCTTTTGAAGTAAATTAAAGGTGGGCGCCTTCCAACTCAAACCTTTGTCCATCCATCCTTGCAATATTCTGGGAACCTTAGTCCATAACATTTTCCTATAGTTATTATGGTCTATATGTATTTCATTAAGCTAGGATCTATGGGATGTTTTTCTTGCATGTAGGATATTATTCCCATTTTAATAATGTTAAGTACGCTATGGATTGTTTGCATAGTGTTTGCCAAGGTTTATGGCCAAAAATTAGATTATGAGGTGATACTAATGACCTAATGGACTCATGGGATGTATATTATTCTTGAGATCCATTCCTTGTTATAGAGCCAAAATTTGGGATCTTAAAACATAAATTTTGTCTGTGGAACTTATGGGTCATACGTGGTGCCAAATTCCTCCAGAAGAGCCCTAAATAAGGAACATTTAGTATGCAAGTAAGATATATTCTTCATGTTGAGGTTTAACACACCATGAATAATTGTCAAGGTTTAAGGCATGCTATAGGGACAAAAGGGAGGGTATTAAGTGATAGTATTTGTGTACATAGTTGTTGGGCTATGCAAAGGGACAAAGAGAAAGTAACAAATTCAACATAGTAAACATTTCCCATGTGAGCAAGATATTATTGTAATTTTGAGGTTTAGTATACCATGGATGGTTCTTCAAACATATGCCATGGTACATGTCTAGAATTTTGGGTCTTAGATCATAGAATTAGTTTGTGAGGTTGAAGGACCATGCTTAAGGCCCAAGTACACAACTAATCCTTGCAAACATAATATTTATCATGTAAGGGATATTTTTTTAGGTATATCAATTTGTAGATAGTTTTGGATTCCTAGGCCGTGGTATAAGGAAAATAGCTCATGTATTAGGCCATATAGGTTCTTTATACAATTTATGGGGACATATGGAACCCAAGGGAAACCCACAATCCCTACATAAGGAATTTGTTATGTAATTAAAGTGGAAATTTCAAATGATTTAAATTAAAAAAACATTTCACCCATTAACTATAGGGTTCTCAATATGGTAGTCAACCTCCACTCGAAGTCTATGTGAACCCACTCTAAACTAGCATAGGGGAATACAAGGAGTGTGCATCCAATGGTGAAGTGTGTACTGAGGATGAACAATGGGTTCATCTCTCAACTCGAAGAAGTACTTAGTGTAGAATTCCATCTTCGGTCATAACCTATCATCAAGGTTTATCTAAGTAATATTTATAAACTATTTGTAAATTCCATCTTGGATAAATCTATTCAACTTTCGCTTGGTAGGTAAGAGATGGCCAGGTGAATTCAGTAAGTATATGAACAGAGGGATCCGGTCAATCACAATACCCGTGTAATCCAAAATATCTGATACCCATACAAACCAATATCTACATGAATTGAAAATCTAGTAGAAGCAATAGATTTCAATGGATAGTAGGCTAAAAGTATGGATACATGTCCTGTCCCTTCACTAAGTTAAGATAAATATGAATGTACTGCAAAAAATAATCTATTGTTGTCATTTAATGGTTCATGCAATATGTGTAAGGGCCTATAACACCACATAGCCTCTATGAAGGAATATTTTCCCTATTAAACATATATGGAGCCCTTTTAAGGTTTACTCCAATATAGAAAGGTGTGATAATTCCCTAACCATGGTCGAAGGAAAAAAAACTAAGGAATTAGTGTATAACTATTGATTTCAAGTCTAATAAACAATGTGTAGAGCCTCGATCCAGAAGATATAATGTAATATAGTACAAAGAGTCTTTTTTGTGTAAAATTAGCATAAAGGAACCAAGTTGAGGTATAACAGTAGTCTTAAACCATTATCTTTTATAAAAAAACTATAGAAATGGTCACATGGCATCATCGAAAACTCATTAGAATGATCAATGATAACTAACATTTTTTTAACAATCGCAAAACATTACCATAAAGAATATTAGTGAGGGTCATTAAAGGATCACCGCTAGAAGTGTCACTAAAGAGATTCTACCATCTTTTCATAATTTCAACTTTTATAGTTATAACATAACATGAACCATTTATCTGTGTTTATGTTTGTTTTTTAGAGGACATGTGAATGATTTATTTTACTAAATGATTCATTTTTATCAAGTTTCAAGTGCCCTTTTTATTATATTATTATGTTATGAAGTGTGAGGCTATGATTTTTATTATTAATTGATGATTGTTGTTGTTTATTAATTCACAATTACGCTTGTATGAGTCTCAATGACTTGAGACAATTGCTTTCTGATTACCTTCTTAAAGGGGGTGAATGATAAAACCTTATTAGTTCATATTTGAATATTGTAGACAAAAATAGGACCTAGGGGGTGAATGATAAAATCTTATTAGTTCATATTTGAATATTGTAGACAAAAAGTAGGGCCTAGACATTAAAAATGGTAGACCTAGATAGAATATGGAGGTGAGCCTAGGTTTTTAATATAGTTATACAAGTCATTGTGTCGTGGTGTTATAAGTTCAAATCGTATATCTAAATTCCTTTGTGATTAAATTTAAGTGCCAAGTAAAAGTCACTCTCGAAGAGTACATAGAGACAAGATTAGATATGCAATGTCTGTGTCCATGTGAATGCCCATATTCTAGTTTTATAAGTTGGGAGTTTACCTCTATGTTTTCAATAACTCTTTTAATATGTAAAATAAATACCATGGGAATCAAACTTTTGTCACTAGTGTAGCGTAATGCTGGAAGATTTGATAGGGGCCATAAAACTTGAGCAAATAATTGCTTTTCTCCTTAAGAGAAGTCTTCTTATAAGGCCAAACATATAAAAAAATTGATCCACTTCTTCAAAGTAACACTATGAACATTATTGAAATGCTAGTTTCTTCATTCCATTTTAAACCAAGGCCAAAATGTCCTTAAGAGTACAAAGAAAGTTAGATTTTGTGTTAAGACTGATATCCACTTCTTGTACCTTGGATGTTATTGGTAAAAATGAGGGTATGGATGGGGGGGTTGTCGAAAAAATTTTGGTAGCACCATGATAGGTGGTATTGTGCTACCTTTATGCAACGAGAGTGTTGGCGGGGTGGTGGGGGAACTATTAAAACCAATGACCATATCAGTCAATGTAAAACCCAATGGATAACAATATTTTTATGGTCAACACCTCACAACATCGACATCGTCATCATCATCATCTTGATCATCCTCCTCATTATCATAATCATTGTCAGAATTAAGTACATCATCAACAAAATCATTGTCAGCATTGTCATTATGGCCACTCATATTCCATTAGTGTTCTTAATCACTCTTCTCCATTAGGATTCATGTCATGTAATTTTTAAGGTCATTAATATGTCATTACAGTCATTTCGATGATAATAGGGTCATTTAGATGTCGTTATAGACATTTATGTTCCATTAGAATCAATTAGGATCCAAAATTTCTACCACATGCATAATCATCATTGACATCCACATCGTCATCATCATCATACAATAAATCAACATCATTGTCATTGTCGTAGTCATCATCAATGTGATCATCAATATAATTGTTATAATAATGAGCAAGGATCCCTACTACCTCAAAAGAATGGATGATATAGTCTTATAATTATCAAATCATATCCACGCACTCCATCATAATTATTGTAATGAATCATCATCATGTTATAAGGGCCAATCAAGTGCAATTAGGTTCTATCAAATGTTGTTGGGGACACTCAAATGCCATTAGAGCAATTTAGGTGACATTAAAGTACTTTACCCTTCATTAGGATTAATCAAGATCCAAAAGTACCATGATTAGAATCATTTAGGTGCCACTAAGATAAATCAAGATCTAAAAATACTATCACATGAATCATTGACATTGACATTGACATTGATATATCCGACGTTATGTCGAACTTTTTTTGAACACAATTCCTAGCTCTAAACCTAGTTCAATTTGTAGCTCAGTTCTTTCAAAATTTCTAGCATTATTACAAGTGTTATACTTGGCTCTATACATGATTCTATGTTGGATGTTTTCTAGGCGCAATTCTTGGTGCTATGTTGGACATTTTTCCTGCCAAAATTCATGGCGCAATTCTTGTTGCTAAGCCTAGATTAATATATGGTGTTATGATATTCAAGACGCTTTTTTGGAGGTTATTACAGGCATTATATGGGATGATTTTTTGGACGATAATTGGGACGTTAATTGGGATGCTAATTATCGTCCAAAATAGCGTTAACTTTTAAAAAGGGATGCTAATTGGGATTCTAATTAGGATGCTATTTGGGATGCTAATTGGGACTCTAATTGGGATGCTAATTGGGATGCTAATTGGGACGCTAATTGGGACACTAACTGGGACACTAACTAGGACAGAAAATGGGATGCTAATTAGCATCCAAAATAGCATCAAATTTTAAAAAGGGATGCAAATAACACATTAAAAGTGCCATCCCGTGGGAAAGCATCCACTTTGTCCAAAAATGATAAAAATACAATAAAAGTGACAATGGACGCTAAAAAGGAAGCTAAAAGAGATGCTAATGACAGTGTTTTGTTGTAGTGTTTCTTGGAAAATTTGGATAGCCTGAAACAAGATGATACTTTATGCAGAGGTCACTCAGCCTAGGAATACAACCATCAAAGCTATATGATTTTTGTTTGAATCTCTTTTTTCTCATGAGATTCAATTATTTAAACATGAATATCTTATTGTCTTGTATGAAATTTCTTGGGAAAGAGATCTTGTATTTTAGATCCCCCCATAGTCCAAATCTATCTTCTATAAACTAATAGAAATTAGCTTAGAGACCAGATTTGCAAGAGTATGACTTTTAGGGCTTGTCAAAATATCACGATTTCTTTAAACTCTACTTTGATGGAGTCTCCTAAGTCAATTCAAGGATAGAAGGAGCATGGGGGAAGGGGGAGGGGATGTGATCTGCATAGGACCTAACAGACACATATGATTAACTTATTTCTAGAGATTCTAAATGACCATTGGCAATCACAATAAAGACTATTCCCTATACAGAGGAACATATATCTTAAAATCACATCGAATTGGAAATGTAATGCTGATGTAGTAGCTATGCGAGGAATCCTCACCAAGTCGGCCTCAAAAAGTATAATAATAAAGAATTATTATTGTGTATAAAATAAAATTTGTCGTAGATTAAGTGTGCAAGTCAGCCTTAGATTAACGCAAACAAGAAAACATAGATTCAACTATAAATAAAAAGGAACCTCACTCATTTTCACTTAGGAAAGTTCACTCCACGCAAGGAAGAAGTTCACTACAATCTAGAAGAAGTATTTTATGGGGTTCACTATATGTGGAGGAGTTTATCCTTTGTTCTTGGGGTTGATCTTCTAATATATGTGATTACTATGTATTTGGATGTACATTCATGTACTTTGAACTGAGATATCTATTAGAAAGTTTCTAGGTTTTCTCCCTTGTGGTTTCCTAGGTCAAAATATTGTGTCTATTTTTTATGTGCTTGGTTTTTCGTTTAGTAATCATACTATATGTTATGTTGCATATAATATTGGAATTATAGTGCTATTTTTAAAAACTATCATGGTATCAGAGAATTTCTAAAAGAGACCATTGAAAAAAACTAGGGCTCCATACTTCAGAGCTTTACAACCTCAATTATATCTTTAAAAGTGCATAGTGGAATTTACCCTAGGAGGGCGCACCCTTGTATGGAGGAAAATTATGGATAGATGATATTTCAAATTTTGACGTAATTATTTCGGGGTCAATATATAGGGTTTATTGATTCAATACCTTCTATCCACTTATTTGGTTCAATCTTGACATTCTCCAACTCTCCTTTGTGCAACACATATTTCTGTGGAAGAAAATCCTCATTTCAAGAACTTTCAGTTTTGACCTAAATTCTGTCAGTATCAGAAACTAGGGATTCCATTTTGTTACTACTCTATCCATAGGTATAGAAGAAAACAAGGTCTATTCAACTTGCCTTAGGAGGGCACATTTATCTGCGGAATCAAATTTGCAAGAATTGAAGCTTGAATTTTGACCCTCTCCTGTGAGGGTTTCTAGGTCAGTCTTTATATTTAAATGTTCCAGTCAAGATGAATGATGTGAAGGTGGAAGATAAACTTGATAGGGATTCCAAATTAAACTCATGGATGTCTATGATACTCATTATCCTAGAGGAGAATGATCTTCTAAATTTTGTAAATGAAAGGTACCATAACTAGAAGAAGAAGCAAAGAAGACTAAAGAGGAAGAATGATGTGAAGGAAACAAGGATCCTCATAGATGCAGTAAAATACCACTTGGTACCTTGTATTTCTTAGAAGAAAAAAACCAAGAATATATTTGGAGTCTTGAAGAAATTGTTTGAAAGTAGAAACATCAATAGAGCTCTTTCGTTAATACAACCACTCTCTAACATCAAGATGACAAAGTCAAACTCAGTTGCATCCTACCTCATGAATATTTCTAAGCTAAGAGATCAATGGAACACAATTGGAGAATCGATTAAAGATAGATAACTTATCATGATGACTCTTAATGGTTTTCCATACCCCTAAGAACCATTCATTCATAGTATTTGTGGGTGATCCAAATTTCCCAAGTTTGATCGATTGTGGGAAGACTTTACACAAGAAAAGACGAGACTTGAAGCTAGAGGCATATTGCATGGAACTCAACATGAAGAAAACCATTCCCTTACATCTCATGCCAAGAAGGGAAAAGGTAAGAGAATACAGTTTCATCGAAGAAGAGAAAAAGGTGAAATATCAAGTCCCAATCAAAAACAAAAGAAGAATAAGGATCTTTCTCATATTCAGTGATTTAGATGTTAAAAGTAGGTCAATATGCCAAAAAGTGTCACAAATCAAAACAGAGAAAACACCAAGCCTGAACTACTGATAACAATGCATATACTCCACACAAGAAATTCAAGGAATGATTATGTTGAAGAAAGTACAGAGGATTGTTGAAAGGAGTTCTCCTTCTAGTACTCTCCATGTATGCGCCAATGACGAATTTATCAAGATGATGTGATTTTCCTTGGTAATGTGTAAAGATTGATATTTCAGTTTCTTTAATGGGATTTTGATAAGAAATAATATGAAGGTAAGAGGAATATTGTGATTTCCGCAAGGATTCAGAGATCAAGAATGATCCCATAAAACAACAAAATATAAGTATTTGTATTTGGATTATCAGTTTTCATTATGTTTCTTGTAGATCATATCTGTATGTTTTGAACATATATTAATAATATTTGTATATAGATATGTTTTCCCATAATTTTTTTCTTATGTATTTCATATTATCTAGATAATTGGTAAGGGGAGGGTATAGTGTTGCATAACCTTCCATGAGCCCCTGACGAAGCTAGTATAAGATGAAACCTCTTTGCTAACATGTTGATAGTTCTACAAGTTCTCGATAGTTTGTTCTAGTGGAGATGGAAGGAATATGGATAGTTACCAATTATGTTTGGAATATGGATGGATGTCATGTCGAATAATTGGCTAAGATGCTTACATAAATGTGTGAACTATTGTCATTGCATTGAAATGTCAACATAATTTGATTGAATTTCATGATCCGTCAATATTTTTAACTATCTGATTGGATTTGACTTGTAGGAAAATACCATATGACATGGCTTGCAAAGGAATCATAATGAGACTTGTTCTAGAGGTAAACTGATGGACATATAGATATAGTTGATATTCAATGTTCGAGAGAAATAAGGATACTACAAAGACAAAATATTCTAGGAGCATGGATAATGTGATAAAGTGAGCAACACTAATATGAACTAGACGTGGATATAGTACATTTAGTACACATGACCCAAAGGTCAAGAGCATCTCATTAGGAAATTGATGGTTGGGAGGAAGCCCCAATCAATGATGATATCTTTGTTATAATTTTTCATTCTATCGATTATCATGAGAAGCAATTGGCATCTAGTTGGAGTCATAGAAGACTCTAGAAGTGGTTATATCCTTTTAGTCCCGAAGGACATGACCAACTACTTAATTTAATTCTAACTATATAGAGAGAATTATTGATAGGTGAAGAGGAAGTTATCCTTGAGTCCAAGATGAGGATCTTGGACCATTATACCACTTATTGGTATTGGAGGTTTGCTGAGACCTAATGAAATATTCCTCCTTTAAGGGGAGAACGCAATTGAGATCCTAAGCAGATATAACATAATGGACTGTGAGTACATGTGATGTTGTTTTTTTATTCATATTTGATGGATCCCACTGTATATGAAGTTGAGAGGATCCTTGATATACCTGGTCGTCACTAGGACAGATACTTGCAGTAAGGAGACGTGCTTATTTTCTTTGTGACAGTTGGTGTTCAGATTGGCTCCTAAAATGACACGCCATATAGGATGATGGACTAGTTTGTAGGAAGATCTAGAGGGAGAGTATGATGCTCAGATGTAGTGGGAGAAAGGTTCTCTAGTACAGAGGGATATGTTCTGATATTGAAGATGATTTTATGTAGCATCAAGCATACATTCTCCCAGTATTAATCACATGACTTGGATAAGGGTCTATGAGTCAGAATGGGGAATTGAATTCTCCCAAACACTCTGTGATAGAGTGGGGAGAATGGTCCCTAGATGAATAAAAATGGGACAATACCTTCTCCGAGTAACTCTGTGATGGAGTGGGTATATTAGTCCAATGTTGATTCCCTTATTGAGAGAGAAGAATGATTTTATAATGACATCCTCTAAGACACTTTGTGATTGAGTGGGGAGATCTCTTAGACACCCTATGAAGGGGTGGAGGGACCATTGCATTGTCTCATACACTCTATGATGTTGTGGGGAGATCTCTCAGACACCCTGTGAAGGGGTGGATAGGTCATTTCATTTTCCCAAACAATCTATGATGGAGTGAGTATATCTAGTCTAGAACACCCCGTAAAGGGGTGGATAGGACACAAATTACCTCAGACACTCTATGATAGAGTGGGGATATCTCTTAGATAAGTTGTGAAGGGGTTGAGAGGACACTAGATTCTCTTGAACACTCTATGATGGAGTGGTAGATATATCGTACATCTTATGAAGTGATGGAGATACCAACACATGCTCTTGGACACTCTATGATTGAGTGGGGGGATCTCTTGGACATCATGTGATGTGATGGATAAATTTAGTGCATTATCCAAGACACTCTTAGATGGAGTGGGGAGATCTTTGAGACACCCTATGATGCGGTGGATAGGTTGGTGCATACTAGCGCATATTACATGTAGGATCTCCAATGGAATGAATTGAGCTGGTGTATGTGGACCCACCAATGTAATGGGTTGATTTGTTGACTCCTTGATAGAATAATTTGAGTTGTTACATGTAGGTTACCCAATGTCCAGGGTTGAGTTGTTGACACTTGTTGATTGACTGAGATTGTGTTGGAAAAAATTGCTTATGATATAGAGATGTTAGGGATAGTTTTGATTTACAAATGATATACATACACGTTGTAGTATGATGATTCTTCCTTGGCTAAGAGGGAGTTTTAATGTAGTATTTGTGTGAGGCATCCTCACCAAGTTGACCTTAGAAAATATAACAATAAACAATGATTATTATGCATAAAAGACAAGTCAAAACAGATTAAGTGTGCAAGTTGGCCCCAGTTAAAGTGAGAAAGAAAACAAAAAAGTCAACTATAAATAACAACATGCCTCACTCATTTTCACCCAACCAAGTTCACTCTACTTAAGGAAGAAGTTTGCTACCAACTAGAAGAAGTATTTTCCAAGGTTCCTTATATTTGGAGGAGTTTTCTCCTTTGTTCCTGGGGTTTATATTTTGCTATATATGATTAATATGTATTTGGATGTATGTTATACTTTGAACTAAGATCTCTATCACAAGGTTGTTGTGTTTTATCCCTTGTGGTTTCCATGGTCAAAATATTGTGTCAATTATTTCTATGTTTGGTTGGTTTTTAGTGATCCCGCTATAAATTACACTACATATAATATTTGAATTATACTACTACCTTTAAAAACTATCAGGTAAACCTTTAGGGGGGTTCTTTCCACCCCCCTCCAAAAGTCCAACAAGACTTTTTTTTTTAGGGGGGGGGGGGG